>PVJI01004232.1:0-67427 GCA_004026765.1 Micronycteris hirsuta | reverse complement strand
CATATGGTATTTGTCTTTCTCTGACTGACTTATTTCGCTTAGCATAATATCCTCTAGTTCTAGTTCTAGATAGATAGATAGATAGATAGATAGATAGATATCAATGTTTTTTATCCACTCCTCTATTGATGGCCACTTGTGTTGCTTCCATACCTGAGCTATTGTAAATAACACTGTAGTGAACATAGGGGTGCATATATTACATTATTTTGAACTAGTGTCTTGGATTTCTTCTGATATACAGGGTCTGGCAGAAGCAATGCCTGCTTAAGTGTGGTTGGTAGGGTGTAATAATTTATAGTTTCAATTTGAACATTACATGTAAAATGTCGTGGTATGCTTAAGTATGATATTGTTATTTTACAGAATGACATGCTTATGATTTTGTGGTAAAATATTTTGTAATAAAAAAGGGACATTATTTGTGCTGGACCCTGTATATCCAGAAGTGGAATCTCTGGGCCATAAGGCGGGTCCATTTTTAATTTTTTGAGGAACTTCTATACTATTTTCTATAGTGACTGTACGAATTTTCATTCCCACCAACAGTGCATGAGAGTTCCCTTTTCTTCACATCTTTCCTAACACTCATTTGTTGATTTATTGATGACAGCCGTTCTGGCAGGCACGAAGTAATATTTCACTGTTGTTTTAATTTGCATTTCTATGATGATAAGTAATGTTGAATATCTTTCAATATGTCTATTGGCCATCTGTATGTCCTCTTTGTAGAAATGTCTGTTCAAGTCCTCTGCCAATTTTTAATTGGATTGCTAGTATTTTTTTAGTGTTGAGTTATGTAAGTTCTTGATAAATTTTGAATATTCCCTTCTTATCAGATGTATCATTGGCGTATATCTTCTCCCATTCAGGAGGTTGTCTTTTCGTTTTGGTGATGGTTTCTTTTGCTTTGCAAAAACTTTTTAGTTTGATGTAATCCCATTTGTTTAATTTTCTTTTGTTTTCCTAGCCTGAGGAGATGTCAGAAAAAAAAATATTAATAAAGGCAATGTCAGGGATTTTACTGGCTATGCTTTACTCTAGGAGTTTTATGGTTTGGAGTCTTACTCTATTACTCTATTAATAAGTCTTTAATATATTTTGAGTTTATTGTTGTATATGATGTAAGAAGGTGTTCTATTTATATTTTTCACATATATCTGTTTGATTTTCCCAATGCCATTTATTGAATACACTGTCTTTACCCCATTATATGTCCTTGCCTCCTTTGTCATGGATTAATTGACCTTATAGTTGTGGATTGATTTCTGGGCTCTGTATTCTGTTCCATTGATCTAATGTATGTGTTTTTTATGCCAGCACCATGCTATTTTCAGTACTACAGCCCTGTACTCTAGTTTGATATCAGGTAGTGTGATATCTTCAACTTAGTTCTTCTTTCTCACGATTGCTGTGGCTATGTCAGGTCTTCAGTGGTTTCATATACATTTTTGGATTATGTGTTCTAGTTCTAGTAAAAAAAATTCCATTGGTATTTTGATAGGAATTGCATTGAATCCACAGATTGCTGTGGGTGGTAGGGACATTTTAATAATGTTAATTCTGACCTGGTATATATTTCCATTTATTTGTATCTTCCTTTGTTGTTTTATAATTTTCTGAGTACAGGTCTTTTACATACTTGGTTAGATTTATTCCTAGGTGTTTTTGATGCAATTGTAAGTGGAATTGTCTTCTTAGTTTCCCTTTCAGATACTACCTTGCTGGTGTGTAAAAATGTCTCCAGTTATATTTTGCTTGCTTATCTGTTTTGTTGATTAGGTTCCACTTATAGGTGATAACATATGGTATTTGTGTTTCACTGCCTGGCTTATTTCACTTAGCATAATGCTCTCCAGATCCATCCATGCAGTCGCAAAGGGTAGAAGCTCCTTCTTTCTTTCTGCTGTGTAATATTCCATTGTATATATATACCATAGTTTTTTGATCCATTCATTTACTGGTGGGCACTTAAATTGCTTCCAGCACTTGGCTATTGTAAATTGTGCTGCTATGAACATGGGGGTGCATAGATTCTTTTGAATTGGGAGCCTAATCAACAAAACAAATAAGCAAGCAAAATATAACCAGAGACATTGAAAAAAAGAATAAACTGATAGTAACCAGAGGGGAGGGGAGAGAGGAATAATGGGGGAAAATATGGGAAGGGTCATCAAGGAACATGTATAAAGGACACATGGACAAAGCCAAAGGGGGTAGGATGGAATGTGGGAGGTAGGGAGGGATGAGGCGCTGAGGAGTGGTGGGGGGGTGGAAATGGAGACAACTGTACATGAACAACAATCAAAAATTAAAAATATAAATACAATCACTTTCTGAATATTTATTTTGTATCCTGGTACTTGACTGAACTCAACAGTTCTGGTAGTTTTTTGGTGGTCATTTTAGGGTTATTTATATACAGCATCGTATTATCTGCAAATAATGGCAGTCTTACTTCTACCTTTTCAATTTGGATGCCTCTTATTTTCTTGTCTGATTGCTATGGATAGGACTTCCAGTACTATGCTGAATAAGAGGGGTGAAAGCAGACATCCCTGTCTTGCTCCTCACCTGAAGGGAAATGCTTTTAGTTTTTCCCCATTGAGTATGATATTATCTGTGGGTTTGTCATATATGGCCTTCATTATGTTGAGATATGTTCCCTCTCTTTCCAATAGGCTGAGAGTTTTTATCAAATGGGTGCTAGATTTTGTTCAATACATTTGCATTTTCTACATCTATTGATATGATCATATGATTTTTATCCTACAATTTGTTTATGTGGTGTATCATGTTGGTTGATTTGGGTATATTGAGTAAGCTTGCATCCCAAAAATAAATCCCACTTAATCATGGTGTATGATCTTTTTAATGTATTGCTGAATTCAGTTAGCTAATATTTTGCTGAGGATTTATGCATCTAAGCTAATTAGGGATATTGGCCTATAATTTTCTTTTTTTTCTAGTGTGTTTTTCTGTTTTTAGAATTAAGATACTGAGTTTGGGAGTCTCCCCTTGTTTTGAATTTATTTTATGAACAGTTTCAGAAGGGTAGATGTTAGTTACTTTTTCAATGTTTGGTAAAATTTACCTGTGAAGCCATTTGGTCCAGGAATTTTGTTTATTAGGAGTTCATTGTTATTGCTTTGATTTCCTTTGTTGTAATTGGTCTGTTCAGATTCCTTTCTTTTTGATTCAGTTTTGGGAGATTGTAAGTTTCTAGGAATATATCTGTTTCTTCCAGATTGTAAAATTTGTTTGCACGTAGTAGTTTCTAATATTTTTTATAATCCTTTGTATGTCTGTGGTGTCAGTTGTTACTTCTCCTTTTTCATTAATGATTTTATTTATTTGGGTCCTCTCTCTTCTTTTGATGAGTCTTGTTAAAGGTTTATCAGTATTAATTGTCTTTTCAAAGAACCAGCTCTTGGTTTCATTGATTTTTTTTTTTGGATTTTTAAGACTCTATTATGTTTATTTCTGCTCTGATGTTTATTATGTCCTTCTTTCTACTCACTTTGGGCTTTGTTTTATTTATTTATTTTTTCATTCCTTTAGGCGTAAGGTAAGATTGTTTATTTGTGATTTTTCTTGTTTCTTGGGATAGGCCTATATTGCTATGAATTTCCCTCTCAGGATTGCTTTCACTGTGTCCCATAGATTGGGGTTGGTTGTGTGTTCATTTTCATTTGTCTCAAGGTATCTTTAGATTTTTTTCCTTGATTTCATCTTTAACCCATTTATTGTTTAGTAACATGTTATTTAGCCTTCATGTGTTTGTGTGTTCTTCAGTTTTTCTTATAATTGATTTCTAGTTTCATACCATTGTGGTCAAAGAAGATGCTTAATATGATTTCAATCTTTTTAAATTTAAGGAGACTTCTTTTGTAGCTTAATATGTGGTCTATCCTAGAAAATGTTCCATATTCACTTGAAAAGAATGCATATTCTGCTGCTTTGCAGTGAAATGCTCTCAAAATATCAATTAAGTTCATCTGGCCTAGTATGTCATTTAAAGCTACTCTTTATTGTTTATTATTTCTTTTGAATATTTGTCCATTGATGTCAATGAGTTGTTGAAATCCTGTACTATGACTGTATTACTGTCAATCTCTCCCATTATGTCCATCAATATTTGCCTTAAATATTTAGGTGCTTCTATGTTGGGTGCATAAAGGTTTCCAAGGGCTATATCTATCATCTTTTTGGATTGATCTCTTTGTCATTATGTAGTGTCGTTCTTTGTCTCTTACTATAGACTTTGTTTTAAAGTCAATTTTGTTAGATATAAATATTGCTACCCCAGCTTTTTCTCCTTTCCATTTGCATGAAATATCTTTTTTCATCCCTTTACTTTTAGCCTGGGTGTGTCTTTTCATTCAGAGATGGGTCCCTTATAGACAGCATATATATGGGTCTTGTTTTCTTATGCTTTCAGCTACCCTGTGCCTATTGATTGGAGCTTTTAATCTATTTACATGTAATATGATTATTGATAGGTACATATTTTTTGCCATTTTATTATACATATGTATGTTCCTCTTTTTTTCTTCCTCTTAAAGAAGAACCTTTAACATTTCTTACAGTACTAGTTTGATGGTGATGAACTCCTTTAGTTTTTTATTGTCTTGGAAGCTCTTTATTTCTCCATCATTTTAAACTGATAGCCTTGCTGGGTAAAATAGTCTTGGTTGTAGGTCCTTGGTTTTCATCTCTTTGAGTATTTCATGCTGATCCCATCCCTTCTTGCCTAGAGTGTTTCTATTGAGAAATCAGATTACAGTCTGACGGGAGCTCCATTATAAGTAACTGTCTGTCTCTTGATGCTTTTAAGATTCTCTCTTTGTCTTTAACCTTTGCCATTTTAATTATGATGTGTCTTGGTGTGAACTTCTTTGCTTTCATCTTATTTGGGACTCTGCACTTCCTGGACTTGTGTGTCTTTTTCTTCACCAGGTTAGGAAAGTTTTCAGTCATTATCTTTTCAAATAGATCCTTAATCCCTTGCGCTCTCTCTCTTCTGCTGCTGCCCTTATGATGCAGATATTGTTACACTTCGTGTTGTCTCACTGGTCCCTTAAACTAACATTTTTTAACTCCTTTTTTCTTCTTGCTGTTCTGGTTGGTTGTTTTCTGCTACTTTGTCTTTCAAATTGCTTATGTGACCCTCTGCTTTATCTAACCTGCTGTTGAGTTCTCCTAGTGTACTCTTTATTTCAGATAGTGTATTCTTCATTTCTGACCAGTCCTTTTTATGATTTCTATATACTTTTTTATGCTTACTATCTCTTTGTTTAAGTTCTCACTGAGTTCATACATTCTTTCCCTAAATTTCTTGAGCTTCCTCATTAACCATTGTTTTGAAAACTACCTGGTAGATTGCTTGCCTCCATTTCTTTTCATTCTTTTTCTGGGTATATCTTCAGCTCTTTCATTTGGGGCATGTTTCTTTGTCTCCTCATTTTGGCTGCCTCTCTGTTATTTGTTCCTGTGTATTAGGTAGATCTGCCCAGGGTTAGTGGCTATGAATGAGATTTTGTGTGCTGACTCTTTAAGAGTGTGCCTGGATTTCTAGCAGCCTCAGGTCTCACCCTGGCAGATAAAATCCATGCTGTTTTTCACATCATATATGTGGACCTTTTTTCTCTGCATTGGTGTTGCAGGCTGGGGAGCCTGGCGTGGGGTTGAGATCCCTTATTTCTCAGGAGGAACTTTTGCAGCTGAGCTATCCCTCCAGATTCTCAACTGCCACACATGGGTGTAAGGCCAGCCCTTTTTACATCTCTGCCCTTCCTACCTGCCTCAATATGGCTTTTTCTATAAATCTTTATTTATAAGACTTCTGTTCAGAGAGTTCTGGCCAAGATGGAGGCATACATAGAAACACTTGACTTCCTCACACTACCAAAAGAAGGATGACAATCAATCTAAAAACAATAAACAACCAGAAGTGCCAGAAAATCAAACTGCATGGAACTCCGACAACCAAGGAGTTAAAGAAGCATTCACCCAACTGGTAGGAGGGCAGAATCGGGCAGCTGAGCAGAGGATGTTCAGCAAGTTGATGGACTGCACAGGCAAGGCAGGGCTGACTGACAGGACTTGCAGCAAGGTGGTGGACTATGCAGGCAAGACAAGGCTGGCTAAACAGGAAACTAAAGACTCAAAGCTAGCTGCAAACTACTACAGGGGTTGCCATGACAGGAGAAACTCCAAGTCTCACATGTGAGAATTCGTTGGAAAGTGGGGCTAGAGCAGAGCAAGCGAGAGGCATTGTTCTCTCTCTGACCCCTCCCCCACAGACACTGCACCAACGCAACAAAGAGGGTTGCCTCGCCGGGGTGAATACCAAAGGCTCCACCCCCTTACAACATAACAGGTGTACCAAGATAAAGAAATATGGCCCAAATGAAAGAACAGATCAAAACTCCAGAAAAAGAGCTAAGAGATGAAGAGATAGACAACCTATCTGATACAGAGTTCAAAACACTGGTAAACAGGATGCTCACAGAACTGATTGAGCTTGGTCACAAAATGAAGGAAGAAATGAAGGCTACCCAAAGTGAAGTAAAGCAAAATATACAGGGAACCAACAGTGAAGGGAAGGAAACCGGGACTCAAATCAACAATTTAGAGCAAAAGGAAAATATAAACATCCAACCGGGACAGAATGAAGAAACAAGAATTCAAAAAAATGAGGAGAGGCTTAGGAAACTCAGGGACAACTTTAAACACTTTAACATCAGAATCGTAGGGGTGCCAGAAGGAGAAGAACAAGAGCACGAAGTTGAAAACTTATTTGAACAAATAATGAAGGAAAACTTCCCCAGACTGGTGAAGGAAATAGACTTCCAGGAAGTCCAGGAAGCCCATAAAGTCCCAAAGAAATTGGACCCAAAGAGGAACACAGCAAGGCACATCATCATTAAGTTACCCAAGATTAAAGATAAAGAGAGAATCTTAAAAGCAACAAGAGGAAAGGAGAGAGTTACCTACAGAGGAGTGCCCATAAGGCTATCGGTTGATTTCTCAAAAGAAACTTTACAGGCAAGAAGGGGCTGGAAAGAAGTATTTGAAGTCATGAAAGGCAAGGACCTCCATCCAAGATGATTCTATCCAGCAAAGCTTTCATTTAGAATGGAAAGGCAGATAAAGTGCTTCCCAGATAAGGTCAAGTCAAAGGAGTTCATCATCGCCAAGCCCTTATTATATGAAATGTTAAAGGGACTTATCTAAGGAAAAGAAAATTAAAAACTATGAGCAGTAAAATGACAACTATCAACAACTGAACCTAAAAAAACAAAAACTAAGCAAACTAGAACAGGAACAGAATCAGAGAAATAGACATTACATGGAGGGTTTTCATTGGGGAGAAGGAGGGGCACAATGGCGGGGGAAGTACAGGGAATAAGAACATAATTGGTAGGCATAAAATAGATGGGGAGAGGTTAAGAATGCTATAGGAAACAGAGAAGCCAAAGAATTTATATGTACATCCCCATGGATGTGAACTAAGGAGGGAAATGCTGGAGGGTTGAGGGGGTGCAGGGGTGGAGGGGGCATAAAGAGGGAAAAATTGGGACGACTGTAATAGCATAGTCAATAAAATATACTTAAAAAAGACTTCTGTTCAGCTATACTTCCATTGTTTATTCAGGTTGCTTGTTCTATAATTTAATTGTAATTTCGATATGGTCCTGGGAGGAGATGAACATGACTTCCACCTACTCCACTTCCATCTTGAATCTGATTATACACTTGTGATTAAATTGTATGTCACTTATGTGGGGAAAATGATATTAAAGATTTCCATATTTTTCTAAATTATAAATAGGAATTTTTAAGGTTAAGAACCCAGGCGGATTTTTTTGTGATCTATAAATCAATCTTCTATCTCCACACATTTATAAAATTCAAAGAACATTTTTACCCACTATTATTATCTTTAGGTCCTATAGCTGGCAAGAGCAAAAGACGAATTTCTTGCAAAGATCTTGGCCGTGGTGACTGTGAGGGCTGGCTTTGGAAAAAGAAAGATGCGAAGAGTTATTTTTCACAGAAATGGAAGAAATATTGGTTTGTCCTTAAGGATGAATCCCTGTATTGGTATATTAATGAGGAGGTAAGACAAGCACATTTTGTTTTCCCATCCATTGAACCAAAAGAATCATTCTTTTGAGACTTATAAAATCATGTAATCATCTAAAGGCTAATTCAGAAGATTTTTGCTAGTAATTTTTCACAAGAAAAATATTTAAAACTTCTTAAAATGTTTGTATTTGAGGGTTCTGTAAAGATAGTTGTATCATTTATTCTAATGTAGCAACACATCTGAAACACAGATAAAATAAAGTTTTATATATCTAATTAAAAATACTAAGGCAATTAAAGCGATAGCTTAATTTAAAATATTATATATGGAAATTTGATATCGATTTTTAAATGTCTTGTTTTTATTTAAAGTTTCAATTTTTTTTCTGTTTTGGGGATGGAAATCCTTTAGTGATTTTAGAAAATTAGTATCACTAGACTTTACTTCAGTTTTTTTAAAAAACTGAACTAATAGACTAGTTTTGGAAATCCGCAAGTTTCATTTCATTTGGCACAATTGAGGAGTAGGGTGTATATAATACACTTAAGTTGTTCTTATGATTTTGTTTCATTTGCAGTTAACATATTTTTTCCAGAGTAATATATCATAATCTATCACATATCACAACAGATACACAAGAGTATACCTTACTTATTGATATTCCCTTTACACTACATTCTCTTTGATTTCTTTGCCATAGCCATCTATCAGATCACTTTAAGTCTTTTTTTAACAATAATTTCTATTGTTAACTTGTTTTCTCAAAAAATGTACATGGCTTAATGCAGTATGCCAGCTAAATAGTCTTATATGAATAATATCAATAGTATATTATGACATTCAATTTGCATTTGAAGAATAAAATTTGAAATGTAATTTAACATTATTATGATTATGATTATAGGTAATCATCTGTAGAGAATTTTGTGTTCCCTAGACAGGCTGTTATGTTGTTATTTTATTTTATGTTAGGTTATGTTTAAGAAAGTATTCTTAACACTGCCTGAGGTACTGTGCCTGAGTTTCCATATCTGCAAAAAAGGGAGTAATAATCGTACCTAGCTCACTGGGCTCTTATATGGATAAAATGAATCAATGGAATGCAATGCCTGGCGCATACTAAGTACTCAATAAACATATGCTATTACTAATATTTTTCAAATTGACATCTTATTTCATTGAGTTACTATTTTGCTATTTAATATAAATGTCTGTATTGCCTATATAGAAGGATTTGTTTATTTACTGTACTTTTGATATTTTGTCTGGCAATCACATAATTTCATGTGTCTTATTTTATTTTTTAAAGAATTTTATTTATTTATTTTTAGAGAGAGGGGAAGGGAGGGCAACAGAGAGGGAGAGCAACATCAATGTGTGGTTACCTCTCGCTCACCCCTTACTGGGGTACTGGCCTGCAACCCATGCATGTGCCCTGACTGGGAATCAAACTGGTGACCCTTTAGTTTGCAGGCCTGTGCTTAATCCACTGAGCTACACCAGCGAGGGATCATATGTCTTATTTTAGATGTAGTAAACAAACAATAATTTTACCTACATTTTCATTTAATGTATATATATACTTATTAAGCCAATCAAGCATTATCAAAATATACTGTTCTCTTTGTCTCTTTTTATTTTAAGGTCACTTGTAGATTTGTCTGTTGTATGCTAAATTATATTCTATCTTTCACAGTTTAAGTGATTTAAAAAAAACTGTGGCCTCTTTTTATTGAATAGTAGCTAACTTTCAATCACAGAGTTATTGTTACTGCATTAGCCTTATGAGAGGCGAGTGAATAATTCCACAGTATACATTGGAAGAAATACCTTAGTGTGACATTTTTATAGGAGAAATGTAAAAGTCCCTCAGCATTATGGGGAGATAATAACTACACCCACAATGTTTTAAATGGTTCAAATATAAACATTTTAAATTAAAGACATCATGGTAACAAGAGAAATCAAAGTTGAAAAAGAGATTTGAGACTATTGTATTTACCCTAAGATTAGAAGAAAAAAACTCATATTGAAAAAATTATTATACTTGTCTTTTAATAACACAAACATGTTAGCCACTATCAGGAATATCAAAGTTTTGTTAAGTTTTACATATATATGTATATATATGTACACACAGTAAAATAATTGATACTCAATATTTTCTTTGATATAGCAAATGGGGATTCAATCTCACTTGAACTTGAGACATAAGAAGCCATCAGTACAGCACAGATCAAAGTTTGGGAGAATAAAAGTCTGAGGAGCTTGGTCATGAGCATAAAAGGGACAACAACAATGAAAGGGTTTAGCCAAAGGCAGTCTTAGCTTAGTTTGGATAACGTGTATCTAATGTAAGATTTTGGATAATCCTTCTGTCTTTTTTTTCATCTCTCATTATAGATAGGAGGATTGTATCTATTTCATTTAATTTTTCAAGTGAAAAATAACCTTTATATATAGCATATATACCAAATCAGAGATCTGAAGATTAAATTAATCTATTTCAGTTGTGAAATCTTGAGTACATGAAATAATTATTTAATTCAGGTTTGATAGATGTTTTGGAGGCAGAAAAGGAATGAAATTAGTAAACTCCCATATATATTATATCTGAGCATTAAAAATAACAGAAAATTGTGAATTTTAAATGTAGACTAAAATTATTTTATATGTTATAAAAGTGTATAAACGTTCAGATTAGAAATTACAAAACATGTTTCACTTTGAGAATTAAAGAATTTTCTATTGATATTTTAATGTAAAAAAGGATTTTTTTATTTTTCTATGCATATTTTAATTTGTGATACTCTAAATGTTCAAAATATACCTTCAATTTAATGGAATATAGCTGATAAAGTGGAATTTTAACCTCTAAAATGTCATATTTAAGGAATTAATGGACACATTTATTAGCATAGATATTTAAAGCATTAGTTATATGGTATCAGCTTCAAACCATTCTACATAATATTCTAAACAAGAATGTTACTTCTTTAGGATGAGAAAGCAGAAGGATTCATCAGTCTGCCTGAATTTAAAATTGATAGAGCCAGCGAATGCCGCAAGAAATAGTAAGTTGATTTTATTTGGGGAGAGGGAGCAAAGGGAATACTTTAAATTTTTTTTCTAACTTTTAAATTGCAGGTTACTTGTCTAATGCTTTCAAATTGAGGTAATAAGAACGCATTCTGTGGGCAGAAAATTGGATTTTTTTACTGATTTCTGTCATTATGGCAGAAGCATTATGTGTGTGAACTCAGGTTAGATATTCAGGTAATTTTACCCATAAAAATGATTTCGTTCTAACCTACTTCTCAATCTGAAATAAATACGCTTTTTCTTTTGCAGTGCATTCAAAGCCTGTCATCCTAAAATCAAAAGCTTTTATTTTGCTGCTGAGCATCTTGATGATATGAACAGGTAAAGTGTACTTAAATTTCAAAGTACTTAGAAAGTTAATACGTTTTCCACATTAATGCCTAGAGAATGTCACTGAAGTTTCTAGATTGATCAGTTTAAAATAAAATGTAGCCATACCTAATTTTAAAGAGCAGCATTTTAAAAAATCAAAGTAAACTCACTGACTGTCAAGTTTACCAAAAATGTGCCAGAATCCATGTATAGACCCCCCAAAAAACCCCACAAATTAAAATAAAGGTTTTTTAAAAAGTCCATTTCAAGAAAATGTCTTCAAATTTATTCTCAGATGGGGAAGAAAAGATACGTACAAAAAAAGCTGATTTTTTTCCTTCTGAATATTTATGACAGAATATCCATCTCAATAATTCAGACCTAAGCAAAGTTAGTTTTTCTTTTTGTCACTTTTCTTGTGTTGCTGGACACCATTGTAAAGCCAAATGATTAGATGGCTACATGGTTATTTGGTGGCTCTGAAAATATTTCTCTATGTATATTTTCTATCATTTGCAACATTCTGTTTGTGTTTGTACTTTAGCTTTTATGAATTTGATCCTTTTTTTCCTTTCCTTTCCTTCCCCTCTCCCTTTTCTAGATTTCTAAAAATTAGGTTCAAGATGCAAAATTTCCCCCTTTATAGGTCTTCAGCAGAGTATATTACATGTATAACCTGCCGACAGTTTAGGAGGTTACATATACTGGTCAAGAGCATGGACTTTGGAACCAGACTGTCCAAATCCCAGCTCTCCTACTTACTAGCTTTATGCTCTAGGACATAGAACTTGACCTCTCTATGCTGGGTATTAACTGTTTTTAAAAATGGAGATCATAACCATTTTCACCCATAGGACTTTTGTGAGGAGCAGATAAGTACACGTAAAGGCCTGCTACATTGTAAGTGCTATATAATGTTTGCTAGCATATAGATTCCTTTTATATACTTTGAGCTCTTACCTTATTTACCTTTTCTCTGTGTATCTCAAAAAAATTAGTATCCAAATATTTTAACCATAAAATTGTACAGCTTCATAAATGCAATTTAATACAATAAATGAACACTTAATGTGCTTTCTTTTCTATCTATCAATTTTTCTTTATTTTAGGGAGTATTATTTAGAGTCTCATTAATATTGTTCTTTGACATTTGAAAATGCAACATGGTTTTCCCAAAGCAAGTCTATGAATACAAGGAAATGACAAAGAAAGGTGTTGAGGATAGTTGATAAAAATCTCTCATTATTGATAAGAGAACTGAGCCTTCCTTGTGGTTTCCATAATAGTGTCTTGATTAATATGTTACCATACTTTCTCCTTGTTTACATGACATGGGGAGGGGGCTGTGTTATTCTATTTTTTTGTTTTTGTAGTTCTGTCTTCTACTTTTCTAGTTACTCACTATCCATTTTACCATTTGTTGAGCTCAATGCCCTTGGAATAAATATGAAGGGTTTACATTATGACCAAACTGAAAATAGGTAGTGTATAAGAACATATCCTATGTTACAAGATGGATACAGTTGAACACAGCCACCTACATCTAAGATTTAGTGCAATTTAGTCATTCATGATACATGGTAATCAGGGTCTTCTTAGGCTTAGAAATTGGCCTGTTCAAAAACGCACTTCTATAAACTAAAGAGTCATTCTTGGTCTGCATTCCCTACCCCGTTTTAGCAATAACTGCAGAAGTATGTGATGTCCCTACTCTTCCCCAATGCTTCTATGCGTGTATCTGCTTCAGGACACCACAGAAGCTAAACCAAACCCACGTGTTTCATTGTATTACTTTTCTAAGCAATGAGTCAAAGGAAAAATGAATCTGATCAAATATATTATCTCCACATCATACATTTCAGTCAGAATTAATTTGTTCTGAAAAACTGAATCTTTTTTAAAAAATGTAAGTATAATGAACTTTTTTGCTTTGCTTTTTTATAAGCATATTCCTGATGTTTACTTTCATTAGGCACATTTTTAAAAATTACTTGTTAAAGAAATGGGGGAGTCAGTACTAGAAATACTCACAAAGGATTAGTAATGGGGAAAGGTACCCTCCAACAACTTTGTTCAATAAATTGTCACATAACAGAAAGATGACTTGGGCGTTGCTTCATTTGTTCATTCTATATGTACTCTTTTAAAGGCACGTACCTAAGTCTTCAAGAGATGATATATGTATAATAATTATTAATTACATAATTATAATTATTATGACAATAAATATATGTTTTATCTTGTTATTTCATAATTTCTAAAGCATTACCATATGAATTTAAAATATATAGTGCTATTTGTGATAGGATCTAGTAGTTGGAATGAAAAAGTAATCCTTAATTTCCTTCTATAAAATCTCTGTGTATTTCTACACACACACATATATATATACACCCACACATATACATATAGTCATATCTACTTATGTACACATGTACCCAAATGTATGTATATACACACAAAGATCTGTCCAGAAACTATCAAGCCAAGCAATATGAAAAATAGAGACATTTATTGAAGAAGATAGAAGATACAAGGTACAAGAAACATTGTATTAGAACAATGATGCCTCAGTCCCCTTCAAAGTGGGCACCTTGGGACTTCACACAGTTCTCCCAGTCACCATCAGCCGCTTCGTCATATTTTCCTTAATATCATCGATGATCGGAAATCTCTTCCCTTTCAAAGGTGATTTTAGTTTTGGGAAAAGCCAGAAGTCACAGGGTGCCAAATCTGGGCTGTAGAGATGCTGAGTCACCTGGGTGATTTGATGTTTCACCAAAAATCTTTGCATGAGATGATACATGAATGGGCGCATTATCGTGATGAAGCTGCCATCCACCAGTTGCCCATAGATACAGCCTTCTGAATCGTCAGAATAGTTTCTACAGAGGAATGTTCAAGCTTTACACAAAATATGAGGCAGATTCGTCGCTCTACTCGCTCAGTCAGTTTGAACGCAGTGGCCACACAGTACACATGCTCACTCAACAGCGTCTACCACCCCCCTCACGAGTACAGTGAAGTCCTCATTGTTTATGCATGTGCATTCCAGTCCACTCACCTTGGCTGCCAGGTTACATCGATGTCACACAAACCATTCTCTTTTTTTTTTAATAATTTATTTATTTTTTAAAGATTTTATTTATTTATTTTAGAGAGAGAGGAAGGGAGGGAGACAGAGAGGGAGAGAAACAGCAATGTGTGGTTGCCTCTCACATGGCCCTCATGGGGACCTGGCCCGCAACCCAGGCATGTGCCCTGACTGGGAATCGAACCGGGACCCTCTGGTTCCCAGCCCGCGCTCAATCCACTGAGCTACACCAGCCAGGGCGTATTCTTGTTATATTAATAATGGCTGGACTTTCTCTGGACAGACCTCATATATATACTCATTGGATATTAAAATCTCACCTTCTGTTTTTTGATCAGCATAAATTTGATTGTGAGATAATTTGCAAAAACACATTTCAGCACCCCACCACCATCTATCTCTTCCCTCCTCAGAAATGAGTATTGAAACATTTTTTTTTAATTTTCACTTTGTGTAAGGACACATGGACAAAACCAAGGGGGAGGGTGGAAGCAAGGGAGGGAGGTGAGGTTGGGTGGAGTGGGGAGGAGAGGAGGGGAGAAAATGCAGACAACTGTAATCGAACAACAATACAGTAATAAAAAAAGAAAAAAATTTCCACTTTGTGTGAAATCTGGAAATAAAACAAATCATCATGTTTCTCAATTCTGAGACTTATTTACTGAATTCATTTGGCCTATATGTTTCTCATCATGTCAACACATATGTCCTTGTACTCGAGAGGGCTCATTAACTTCTATTTGGTGATTATTATTTCTACATTTTCCCATGGTTCATATTCTTTTTTCTTTCTCAATACATTATTCTCTGTCAGTTATTGACAACCTCATTGGATTGCTCAGTGGGGGTCTGATATCCCCTTACCTATATCTTCTCGTTTTGATGAATTGGTAATATGGTAAGTTACTGACTGAATTTAGACCTAATATAAAGAACTTCCCCATAAATGTTTGGAAATATTCTAAATTCAGCACTGTACCCCTGACCACCTTATTTTAAAACTGCCTCTCCCTGTCCCTGCACCTTTACCATTCTATTTTTTACCTTGTTCTTTTAATACACTTGCTACTACTTAACATAGGTTTATTTGTATCCCTGCTTATTGTCTGTCTCCCTCTTAAGATATAAGCATCATGAAAGCAAATGCTTTATTTTGTTATCTGTTTCCTCAGTGCCTAGAACAGTACCTGGCACACATAGGCTCTGAATAAACATTTCTTGACTTATTTAATGCATATATATGTGCTGTTGATAAGAGCCTGTAAATACCAAATCATAACTGCACCAAGCGTATAGGTTAGCGTCTTCTAGATGAGGTCTTAAGGACAAGTTTATCTAATATTGCACCAACATTTGCATATTGTTCAGTTTACCGTGCCTATGTGCGGTGGCCTGAGTTTATCTACACACTTTTCTAAATAGTGTTTAGTATGAACAGAATTTTTCTTCATAAAAGTAGTTTAATTTTCCAATTGTCTTATGAAATTTAGCAATTCTGTAGCTCACTGAAAGCTCAAATTATGTCTTATTCATTTTGTACCCCCGAAACATAACTCATTATTCAGCAGATAGCAGATACTTAATAAACGTTGTTGAATTGAAAAACAAGGAAGTCACTTCTTTAGTTTCCTGATTCATTTCATAAAGACCTCGTTGTACTTTGGACGTCCGATAAAATAAAATTTCAGTGATATGTTAAAAAGTAGTAAATGTGCTGTACTGCATTAAAATTAAATAATAAATAGTCTTCCAGTACTGCTATCATCATTATCACCCAAAAGGAACCATAGGAATCTTTCTCTAGAGTGCTAAGATTTGCCTTGTAGTAAAAATTCAAACCCTTTGTTACTACAAATAACCTATTGCCTAAATTTTAATTTTGACCTTTTATTAATGATTAAGTCATTTTAAAAGGTTGTCATGATGTTCACATTTTGACTTATAGTTTATAATTTTCTGAACTGTGTGTGTATACACCATGGTACTGAATTCATTTTACCAATCTTTATTTTATTCCATTTGCTCCAGTCCCTTCTTCACCTCCCAAACATAATTAAGGCAATAATAACATCATAAATTTTCTCAAAATAAAGTTGGGCTTTAAGTGACTTATTCTTAAAATTAAAGCTTAAATTTCCATGGATGTGATTTTTGCCTGTTAGAGACACAACTTTCCTCCCTTTTCAAGATATTCTAAGTATCTGATGCACAGTTAACACCAGCTGGCATAAATGATGAAACATATGAGTCATTTCAAAGAACGTCATCTTCCATTTATTTAACAGAGGAGCTAAGCTCTTGGGAGAAAAAGTTCTCAAACACAACTTTTGCTTTAAAAAATGCATCTCAATCAGATTATTACACAATTGAATGATGTTAACTATACTAGTTCCAAATTTACTCAAGCTAGATTGGAAAGTGGGTTTTTCCTTAATTTCTGATTTTGGAAAGTATGTGGGTCATAAGTCATAATGAACAATGGGAAATTGTCAGATCAGTATGAAGATTTTGTGATTTGTCAACATCATGTAGTATAAGCAGTTGGAATAATGAGCACAGGGTAAGACCTGGTGGGACAAAAGATGGAGATTGAAACAGGGGTTTACTTCAGGCAGTCCCCAATATTGACAAAAGCAGCTCTTCTCAAAGAGGGAAGAACTAAGATTTATTTTTAAGTTACTATTATTCATGGAAACAAATTTTGGGGATCTCAGCAGAGATTAAATTTGTATATGCTTGTTTTGTCTTTGGAAAACCTAATATCCTTGTATTTACAGACAAAGTTCCCAAGTACTCCCAAGATGTGTTTCTAAGTGGATCATTAAACTTAAAAGAGCTTCATCAACACTAGTATTTCATGATAAAACTTATTTGACAGGCAAGGTCCACAACCTTTTCCCTTATCAGGAAAAATTATATCTGATATTATTTAAATATCTCTAAAGGAGCATTTATTCTGAAGAAACAAAACAACAGAACTAGTTGGAATGCTTCTACATTGGAATAACAGAGTTACTAGCATTTTGATCATCTCAAAAGCCTTTATGTTACAGATGTTAACAGGTTTTCCCAAGACTTTTCTATTAAAATAGATAATCTTTGGTGTGAGAGCAATTTGTACTACAGCAAAATTTAGCTCATCGGAGTCTCCATGTGCCAAGAGTAGCAAAGAACACATCTTTTATGTAGGATTATTCCGTATATTCTTAGGCATCTTAAAATAAATCTTTCTAAGAAGTATAAGAAAGTAAGTTGCAATGTTTGTAATTTTAATATTTGTTTTTTTTAGATGGCTTAACAGACTTAATATGCTGACTGCAAGTTATGCAGAAAGAGAGAGGATTAAGCAAGAACAAGGTAAAAGAATACTTTTTTTTTAAGATTTTATTTATTTACTTTTAGAGAGGGGAAGGGAGGGAGAAAGCAAGGGAGAGAAACATCAATGTGTGGTTGCCTCTTGAGCTCCTCCTACTGGACACCTGGCCCACAACCCAGGCTTGTGCTCTGACTGGGAATCGAACTGGCGACCCTTTGGTTCACAAGCTGGCACTCAATCCATTGAGCTACACCAGCCAGGGAAGAATACTATTTTTTAATAATTGTGTTATACTTCTTTTTTCTTGTTGTTATTCTGTACAGTGATTCACTATTATCACTTGAGAGAAAATGCATGTGTTAATTTGTGGTTATTTGTCTTCTGGGTACTTTGAATACAAACAGTATCTTATAGGTAAAGTTTAATCAATTAAACAGATAGGGAGTAAACTCTCAAATTTTTGGAACAGCTAATGTGAAGTTTTCTTCTGTTTCTTGCCAACTGCCTCAGTCTCTTTCCTATGGGAGAAAAAAATCTCAAAAATGTGAAAGTCTTTAATTGGTTCTATATATTGACCCAATTCTAGGTCCTTGGTGGTGAGTTGTTTTTTTTCTGTTTAATAGACATTTAAGTGACCTTTTATGCTAAGAGCTCAAATGAATGATCCTTTCTTCAATAAATTATCTTATTTGGTTTTGTTCTTCAGTTCTATTACTATGTAACTGTTTATGAAACTTGCCTTGGTATTGACCTCAGATTTATGAAAAACAATATCATTATGCAGAATTGAAATCTGAACCAAAGCTGTGGTCACCATTCTGAAGTAGCATCACATTTCCTAAAGAGTATGCGCTGTACATCACTTGGAAACATGAATATTTTTTTTAAATTTTGAGACCCTAAAGTTGAAGGAATTTCACAAATTGATATATATATATACAAACATAGTTCTAATTGTGTATCCAGTGGGCACAGCATGTTTGTTGATATGGAGATTCCTTCTGTTGTATGGAAATCCTTCTGTTTTCTCTCAGAGTATAAACCACAGCCAAAACTTCTTAAAGTATCTAAAATCTAAAGGTTAGAGAGATCTAAAGGAGACAACCAGATCCTAAAAGTAATTTTTCAGCAAACTTTCTGTAAAGAGCCAAATACTAAATATTTTAGGCCTTGCAGGCCATAAGGGTTCTGTCGCAACTACTCAACTCTGCTGTTGCAGCAGGAAAGCAGCTCTAAACACGTAAAGGAGCATGGCTGAGCTCCAATCAAACTTTATTTATGGATGCCAGGATTGGATTTCACATCATTTTTCCAAAAAACATTCTTCTTTTCCTTTTTTAACCATTTAAAAATGTAATAGCCATTCTTGATTCACGGGCCCTATGAAAACATGCAGAGTGCCTCATTGGCCTGCAGGCCATAGTTTACCAAGCCCTGGCCATAGGGTGAGGGAATGGAGGTGGGTGGAGAGGTGCAGGGTGAGGAGATAGGGCAGGAAATTTCAAAGAAATAGCAAAACATGTTTCTTGCCAATGGGAGTTCATCATCTTGTTGAGGATCTCAAAAATACACACTTGAAATTGCTTAAGAAAAATTAAAGAGCAACATAAAGTAAATCGGTAGTAATTTTTGTATAATGTGAAACTGATTTTAAAAATTTGTTCTGTAGGTGCAAATGTTTTAAAGTTTGAGAGACAGTATTAATGAAGAAACACTTGCTGGAGAAAGTGATCAGTGAACTTCACATAAAGTCAGCAGTGGAGAGGGAGAGAAGATATTTGATCCAATAATAAAGTATTTCTGTGTAAGGCCTTCAGCTAGC
Source organism: Micronycteris hirsuta (assembly GCA_004026765.1). Lineage (NCBI taxonomy): Eukaryota > Metazoa > Chordata > Mammalia > Chiroptera > Phyllostomidae > Micronycteris > Micronycteris hirsuta. The sequence continues at coordinate 47,686 of PVJI01004232.1, read as the reverse complement.
ACTGTAATTATATCAAGGCAAAATAAGCCTCTGTCCTACCTGAAATTACATTAAATTTTAGTAGAAAATACAGTCTTAGTAAAATACAGAAAGTGAAATGTAGAGGTGTAAATCAAGGTTCATGAGGATGAGAATGGAGAGATTCCTTCCAGATGTAGAGTGGGGAAAGGCTTTATGTTTGCTCAGTTATCTGAACTGGTTCTCACAGGATGAGAAAAATATGGAATCAAGGAAGTAACAGAATAAAACATTCCTGTGGTAGAACCAGCATGGATACTTCCGCAAATACCGTGGAAGCCATCTTAATTAAATCAGTGTGCACAGGCAAACCGCAGGCAGACTATGAAAATCAGGCCACTTATTGAGCCACTTACTTCATTGTTAAAAGTTTATTATGCACACACAACAGTGTGGTGATTACCAGAGGGAAAGGGGGGTGGCAGGTAGAAGAGGGTAAATGGGGGATAAATGGTGATGGAAGGACACTTCACTTGGGGGTGGTGAACACACAATACAGCAGACAGAGGATGTATTGTAGAACTGTACACCTGAAACCTATGTAACTTTATTAAACAATGTCAGCCCAATAAATTCAATAAAAAATAAAAATCAAAGTAAATTTAAAAAAAAGTTTATTCCCCACCTCCATGTTTCACCTTAATTTATAGGCCTATAATTGTGGTGAAAGTGCTAAAACATGCAAGCCTTCCTTTTCAAATTTCTTTAAAAGGCATAAAATTGTTCTTTGAAGGTGCATACAGATTTATTTCTGATCTTTTTAAGATGCAAGTATTAGAAGTATGGTCAATGTACTGATGTGAAAATAAATCTTTAAAAAAAGTCAATTTGTGTGAATATGGAAGATTGGAGTTCCAGGCTTAACTTCTATATTTTATCACTGGGCATTACTTTGAAGCTGAGCATGTTCTTGATTTAGTGATTTTCCTTTGTATTTGGTATATATGACCAAATTTCATTATGGATGAAAGAACTGGTAAGTTGTATTATACATGCAGGCTCTAAAAAAATATTCATTCCATGGATTCCTGCTGCCCTTGTCTCTTGTGTGAGTAAATATTTTAGTGCCTACTGGAGTATGGTAGACAATCATAGGCAGAAGGTAATAGTTACAACTCAAATCTCTCTTGGTAATACAGTGCAACTGGAATCTGAAATAATTGGGATTTCCATCTAGAGTGCACATTCCTCAGGTACTCTAACATAGATCAGAAACATAGACCTCCTACCTTTGTGTGAGTAGGTCTCATGGTATTCTATATAGAAAATTACTGAATACATGTGTCTGATTCATACTTCTATAAAGTTATTTGACACTTTTGAGTACCGAAGTTGAAGTTCCTTCAAAATATAGCTCTTTGAGGATTGGGAATATTTCATAATGATGCAAAGGAATTATTGCCAAACATTGTATCTATTTAAATGCTTACTGAAACTTGGAAGTAACTCTTCCATTGACTTAAATAAAAGTTTAATGAATTACTGTCATTAACTACAGAAGTATAAAGAATATGATGTTCTCTTTCATTATTCGTCATTGTACTTAGAGAAAGCAGGGTTACACTAAATTATGCCAAGATCACAATTTGGCTAATTATCTGCTAGTCATTTTTCTATACTTTTCCAGCTTCAAGTCAGACATTCATAACATATTATTTTCAGTCACATATTAGGTCTTTTTAGAGCCTTAATTACATAAAAATGAATTAAATATATTGTGTTTATTTGATAGTTCTAGATGAAAAATCAATTCTTTTCAAATTATCTTTTTGTATCAAAATGAGAAGTGGAAATTTTCCTGTTCCATTGATGGCATAGTTTATTCATGATTAGTTACTTATAAAATTGAATTCACTACAAAAGACATTCAAACTATCCATTTATTTTTCTCTAAATAGAGAGCTAAAAAAAATTAATTTGCTCTTAGAATGAAAATCAGACTGGTTTCAGCTTCTGAGCAACAATATGCTTGTAATTTTCCACATAACCCCAAAAAAGCCTGACTAAATTTTCTGTGTAGCCTGTTCTCTGGCATTGCTCTCTCAAAGACACACAGCTTAGTATGAGCAATGAAATTAATCTGCAAAGTGATATTTCAGTCTTTTCTTAGGCAACCCAAGAAGATTTTAGATTGGTGGTGCTTTTTAATAGACCAAGAATTACATCAGATAGTGAGCTAAAATTGTTTCTAATTTAGCTTAGGGGAAAAAGTAGAAAATGATTCTCCAAATATGTCATTTGTAGTGATAGCTATAGAGACCTTGATACAATGGTGATCATTTTCTTCTCCATATGCTAATAAGGACCACTAGAGGTGCTGACTCCTTGAGACCCCAAGGTGTAGATGCAAAGGTCAAAGAGAAGCTGAACGGAGGTGCCAGTTTCCGGGAATAGTAGGAAGGATAAAAGCAGAGTGATCTTGGCAAGCTCAATCCCCTCACCTCCAGCAGTGACTTCTCAATAGTATTTCAAGTTCCCACAAAAGTACCTAACGCAGGCCCCAGAGATCAAGAATTCACTTTTCATGGCTAGAAATTGCTATAAGAAAAAACTAATGTCTGAAAAGTTTGAATACCGGGCCTTTATGTCCTATGTGAGCTGGGTCAAACTGTCTTGGCATGCTACCTACAAAGAGGACCAGGACTCCTAACTAATATTTATTGAGTAATTTCAAGGTGCAAAGTCTCTTTTTTAAATTTATTTTTTTAATCTTCACCTGAGGACATGCTTATTGGTTTTACAGAGAAGGGAAGGGAGGGAGAGAAACATCGATGTAAGTGAAGAACATCAATCGGTTGCCATTAGTACATGTCCTGACCGAGCACTGAAGCGTAATCTAAGCATGTGCCCTGACTGGGAATCAAACCAGCAACCTTTCTGTTTATGGGACAATGCATCAACCCACTGTGCCACACACACCAGGGCAAAGTATCTTGATATATGTTACCTTATTAAGTACCTCCACACACACACAACTGAAAGGCAGTTATGGTTAGCCTCCTTTAATAGAAACAAAACAGACTCAGAGAGGATAAGTAACCATCACAAGCACATAGATGGTTAAGTGTCACAGCCAAGAATTGAACCTACATCTGTTTGAATATATCACTCATGCTTTTCTCACTAGTGTTTGTGGGCCCATCTCTGGGCAACTATGTCCGTTCACATCTGTAGGATGGCCATCTTTGGCCATCACAGGCTTGATCCAATGTAAAAACCAGACGTGAAATTTATACTAACTAGTCTTTGCTTATCTTTTACTCAAAGGGAACAATTACAGTAGAAATAGAATTTTCAGAGTCTTTGTATTTTTAGGCCCAAGTATAATAACCTCCATTGCTAAGGAATTTCTACTCACAATAGCCGGACTTACAGAGCAGCAGAAAGAGGGGGCTTAAAGGATTGACGTGACAGTAAACATTTCTCCTGTGTCATACAAGAGTCCCATTGACTTAGCCCTCTGAGATTTAAAGCAATGCAAGTTCTTAGTTCAAATCCTACTTCTGCTAATTTCTATTCAGCATATAGTTAAATACCCAATATATTTTATCTGTACTTATTAATATTGATCAGCAGCACAAACAAAATACATAAAAATACTACAATATGGGAATTCCTGGGTGGAGGGGGGTCCTGAAAAAAAATATATGCCATGATTTTTCACCAAAATCTGAATATTAGTCAAGCTTTCTGATGGTTCTTTTCTGATTTAGATTTTTATAATAATGACACTCTTAATACCTTTTCTTTTATCATCTGAAATTCATATGGATAATACTTCTGGGTTTTTCCATGTAAATAACATAAAGAATTAACCCAGCAGTGGCAGGGTAGTTGAAGTATTATGAGTGGAGCAGATTCTGAGTATTGGCGTTTTTACTGTATCATGTGTACTCATCTTATGTATCTCTCAGAATTTTTCCCCTTCCCTCTTGCCTGATCAGCCAAGTCAGATTGTCCAGCAATTTACATTTTCTACTGTTTTAGATAGTTCTAGAAGTTTGTAACTTGCAGCCCACATCGGCAGATTTTCCCTTTCGCAATTGGCAAGATTCAGAGTTTGCCGTGTGTTTCAAAGTAGAGGTGGGAGTATGGTGCCAGCATGACTCTGGGAACAGTGATTGTTAGATAACTAGTGCATTGAAGCCAAAAAGGAGAATTGAGAACATTATTTTTGAAAGTGTTTATATCTGTAGGCATCTACAGCAATATATTCATTGTTTTTCTTTAGGATAAAATGATACACCTTTAAGCGGCATCATGTGACATCATTCATTAATTGAAGCTGCAGAATAATTTGGTCTGGAACCTCAAACACCCTAGACTTGCTTTAGCTTATGCAGTGTCTTTTTCTTAACTCTTTAAAATTGTGGTCATATATAATTTCTTGCTTTAAAAAGAGGTTGGAATTGGATATCTGTACACTTCCATCATCCTCAAAACCTAGCTGAAAATAGAAGTCGGTGGGCCTGGGATAGTGGGTGCTGGGGAGCAGGGTGTAGGAGTGGAATTTAAATTTCCTTTTATTATCTGGTATTGTATGTTCTTGAGAAATATGTCTAGAAACAGTAACAGAATGCTGATGTATCCATGTGTGTGAATTTTCAGATTACTGGAGTGAGAGTGACAAGGAAGAAGCAGATACTCCATCTACACCCAAACAGGACAGCCCTCCACCACCCTATGACACATACCCACGGCCTCCCTCTGTAAGTTGTGAGCAGGAATGTACTTAACGCAGCATCAGATTCCTTGACCTACAACCTCACTTTGCATGTTAAAAAATGTGCTGAATTGCATGTCAGCCCTCAGTTTCTTAGGGGGAAAGAAAATAAGGAGTCTAAAAGCCATAAGCGGAAAATATGAAGTATGCAAACAATATTTAATCAAGGGAAATAGTAACCACAGATTCCATGCCTAAGAAATATCTGACCGGGTTTATTAAGCAAACATACAAAACATACTGTTTGTATCACATTAGCTTTTGTGAAAAGAAAAAGGAAAACTCAAAGAACAAGCTATATAAATTGATTTTATCTATTTCACACTAATACAGTTCATTCCTATATCCTTTAGAATCAACTCATAAAAATGAAGATTATATCTGTATTGCCCATGTTTTGGCATGTAGCTTTTTGAGACAGTCGTAGGGTCTGGTTTAATGTACATGATTACATGGTACTCCAGACCTCTTAAACTTACGTAAATTATTCTGTGTATAAACTATACTTTGACCTTTTAATAAGGTAAACAACTCTTCTGATTTGCTTGGACTATCTCACTGTATGCCCATTTCCCAATGGAGTTAGTGAGAGTGTCTGAGTAGGGTTCTACTTTAGACAATATATTGCATGGTCATGGTGCCATGAGAGTCAACTCTGTCTGTCTTGGGACTGAGTCTTCCACATAGGAAATGGAAGCTGGGTTTAGGTGACAACAGCAAACCTAATTCCAGCTCCATATTGCTTCAGGGGATTTTTAATAAGAAAGGTGCTATGCAAGATGTTGATGTAATTCTAGGCCTTGGCCTTCTCAGCCTTGGCTGTGGATAAGCACCTCTGGAACGTTTCAAAAATCTGGATGTTCAGACCCAATGCAAACATATTAAATCAGAATACTTGAGCATGCATACAACTTGCTGGTCTGGATTGTGAACTTTTTCAGAACAGTCTATTCATCTACACATTTCTTGGCCTAGCTCAGCAGTGGCACTTACTTATTAAGTGCTTAATAAATATTTCTGAAATATATGAATGAGTACTTTGGGCTAATAACTAAAAGGAAAACCACATTTTTAATAAAATGTTTCAAGACAATTTCTGTTACCTAAGGAGAACAGGAGAAAAATGGAAAAATAGCAGAACTGTCCCTATCTGTATGCACATTTCTTTTATAAATGCTGAAGTTTACTGAGTGCGACAGAGTGCAAGGGCAAGCTATAGAAATGAAATAATGAAGTCAGTGACAAGATACACTTTATATAATATCTTCCCTAACACATCAGTGTCTGAATAATTCCTTTAAAATATTTATAAAAGAGGAAGAAAGGGAAAGTACACCTTCAGCAAACAGCCATTTATTCATAACAACAGGTGAATTTTAAGAAGGAAACTAGTCGTGTTGTTAGTAACATATGAGAAGATAAACCGCCCACAAAAAATGCCATATAACTTCTCCTTTACCCCGAGGGACAGCATGCACCTTCTCTTCAGCCAGGCTTCTCTGCCCAACTTGTGATGATCACATTTAACAAATCTGGCTTCTCCTGCCAGAAGAGAATCCGGGCTGGTGGGTTAGCCCCTGGAGCAAGAGGAAAGGCTTGTCCCGGTAGCGGTGCCAGCAAGTGTGCTACAGCATTCACTTCATGCCAGTTAGTCCCTTTGCTTGGTCGTGCTTTTCACTGTAACATATTTCCAAGGTTTAAATTCCAGGGATAAAAATATTCCACATTTCCTTTGTGTTTATATACTCTGACGTACCTGTACTCAAAGCAAATGCTAATCCCCATCAGGGTATCATCTCACACTACCTTCATTTTTAACTCTAAAAAATGCCACAGAATTCACAAGGCCATGAAGCTTTTCCATGGCACCCATAGGAGCATACATTCACCTGTGAAGAACAGGAAGGGTTCTGTCTTATCATAGACATTTTGTTTTCACATCCCAAAGCCTCTCTCTCCTTACTATCATCCCCAAGCTCCATAAACTCTGGAAAAAGGAATTTGGCAACAATTCTTCAGGATTTCAATTATGTACAGATTTAAACACCTACAGTTATTCATTTAGTTCCTGGTTAGTTCTTACATAAGTGTTCACATTTTGTTGCACTTCCCTTGTTGTAAACATTCATATTCATATGTGAGATTTTTCATGAGAACCTGGTATAGCTGCATTTCAATACATGTACTTCTCAGTCTCATAAAATGTCAGCTGGGGCCTAACTTTGAGATATTTGAAAACTTGACTAGTCATTAACTCTCAACTAGCAAATGTTACCTGGTGGAAATGAAATGCTTCTTGGTGATAGAAGTGGCCCTTTATTTCTGTAGAGACTCATCAGAGGCTCCTTTCCACAGATGAGCTGTGCCAGTCCTTATGTGGAAGCAAAACACAACCGGCTGTCCTCCACAGAGACCTCTCAGTCTCAGTCTTCTCATGAGGAGTTTCGTCAGGAAGTGACTGTGAGCAGTGCAGTGTCCCCCATTCGCAAGACCGCCAGCCAGCGCCGCTCCTGGCAGGATCTAATTGAGACGCCCCTGACAAGCTCAGGATTACACTATCTTCAGACTCTGCCCCTGGAGGATTCTGTCTTCTCTGACTCCGCCGCTATATCCCCAGAGCACAGGCGGCAGTCCACCCTTCCGACTCAGAAATGCCACCTGCAGGATCACTATGGGCCTTACCCATTAGCCGAGAGCGACAGGATGCAAGTGTTAAATGGAAATGGGGGCAAGCCTCGAAGTTTTACTCTGCCTCGAGATAGCGGGTTCAACCACTGCTGTCTGAATGCGCCGGTTAGTGCCTGTGACCCGCAGGATGACGTGCAGCCCACAGAGGTGGAGGAAGAGGAGGAGGAGGAGGAGGAAGGGGAGGCAGCAGGGGAAAACATAGGAGACAAAAGTAAGTATATTGATGGAGATTCTTAGCCCGTATACAAAGAGTCCTAATCTTTTCAAACTTCTTATTTTAAGAATATAAAATTTTGTTTCCCTTTTATTCTTAAAATAATGGTCTTGCTGCATAGGAAGTTAGCTGTCCCTTGGCGTCCTGCTTTCAAAACTTAAGTAACTTGGGGGGGAAATGAGTAATGAAACCTCTCTCCCAGGATACCCATAGCTAGAGCAAATAACTTTTTTCTCCAATTACCCATTAGCCTTTTCAGGTTAATGCTATGCATTTCTTTTTCTCCCTCCTCTTAGCCACTTTCTTCTCACTTGCATGCATCATCCCTTTGGTCTACAATTATTGCCCCCCGAATTTGGGTTAAGAAACTATATATGCTTCAAGGAGGGTGTTAGCAGAACCTTGGTTGAAAAGTAAGTGAATGAATACACACACACGGACACATATACAACTTAAAATTCCAACAGTTTTTCCAAGAAAAAAAATTCGCATAATATTTTTACCAATTTCAAATACCCAAATTTATATCTAGAAACCAATCTGCCAAAAACATCCATTTACTTTTTTAGTATGTATATGGATTACAAAATTCAATTTATGGGAATCAAATCTTAAGAAAGACAAGTCAGTTAAGTAACCCCCTAGCTTGTTGGAATTAAGAATATGTTTACTGGTTAAAAGTTCTTTATCTACCATGCCATACCAAGCAGCTCTTTATAACTAATGTGATACACCAGCTCAGAAACACAGGCTAGTTTAAGGAAACAGCTATAATTCAGTTATTTTATTTAAAAAGAAAATCTAGGTCTGCCTATAAATGTTGAGTGTTAAATACAAAAATTATGTTTAGAAGAAATAGGATAAAACTGTTTACATCTCTTTATTCAAAACGAGGTCTAGGCCAGTTAGTGCAGATGACCTGAGCCAATTTTGCTGGAAACACAGTTCTTGGTTTGGTCCTGCTAGGGCATTATACCAGTCTTTTTAAAGGACGCAAACAGACTGGACCCTTTAGCCCATGCTGTGAGTATATGAGACTTTGATTACAGGGTATATTTGTGGAAGTACTTTATTACAACTGAAAACTCAAAGCTCACAGGTTACCAGGAGGCCAAGAGCCTCCTGTCAATGTTAAGTTTGGCTCGTTTCAAATGAGGGTCCTTTGGCAATTATTAACAAAGAAAATATAGCGAACTTCCTTTAATGGCATGGATCTTCATTGCATTATTTAATGGGAGTTAAATTATGACTCATATCATCAAAATATGAGTTGCTTATGATAAAATTCACAGGTTAAACCAGTTTCTACATAAATTATATTTTAGCCATAATCTCCGTGAGGAGCATTGTAAAGGTATACTGTTGGTGCAGGGAAGACAATTACCATCTATTACCTGCCAAGCCCTGTCAACATTCACATTTATTAGAAATTACGGAAGAGTCTTGTGGAAGAAATATCTAGGAGCTATGTTAGGCCTCTGTAGGAGTTCTGGCAAACATGATGATATATTGTTAATATCATTACCTAAAGTACTAAGTTGTTTTGTAAAAGTTATCTAAAGATGAGTTAAAAACTTCATTTCAATTGTCATCCAGGTACTACGCAACTACTAAAACTATGTCAGGTTTGTGCAGTTCTACAGAGCAGAAAGTGCGTGCCAGACTAGAACCTGAAAGGAAACCCCGGGCCCTGTGGTCACCCTTCCATCAGGCCCCAGTGGCCCATAGAGCATCTTTAGGTGCATGGCTTTCACTTTTCTTTCTCCTAGTGTCTCTTTTTCTTTTGCTGTTTTGTTGATTCAATTTCTTTTCATCATGTAGACACCTTCATAAGTTGGTGGGTTTTTCTTGCTTCAGGTTCCCAAATAAGTCAAGTGGGAAGTTATTCAGTACTACTTTCCATCTTTTTTTTTCAGTGGACTCTCTTTTTGTGAAATAATTATGATGAGGCAGAACAGCTGCAGGAAGTGTATCCATAAATTTGGTATTACACATTTGAACTTTATGGTTCAATGTTGTGGGGCAGTCCATGCTATTTCAGTCAGCCCTGCTTCACTAAAGGTGACCTTGTACTGTCTTTCAGGGCCCTGTTTCTGTCTGGGTATTTTTCCATAAATCTTGCCACTTGATGTCTCAGTGTCCTTCAAACTGTTCTCAACAGGGCAGTGCTTTTCATGCTTGCATAGAAGGAGCTTCTTACTTAGTGGAATGTATATCCACCTCTCTAATGATACTTTTTCTGCATTACTATTTGAAATATTTAGAAGTGTACAATTTGATGAATGCTTCATTTGGGAATCATCAGGTCTAAAATCAGTGTTTTCAAAAGAATCTCTAAGGTCCACTTGAGGGGTATCATGTGCATAACTGCCCTGGGCTGACCATTAGGAGTAAATATTCCAGGCTACTTATTCAAACCAAGCTGCTTGGTCTTTTAACAACAGAGTAAAACTCATTCCAGGGGAAGAAGCCATGGCCATTCCATCAGCCTCAGCTGTATGGCACACCCTCTAATACGGAGCACTCAGTACGCTACCACACAGGTCAGCAGGCAACTGCGCTTGTTAGAATCAAAGTCCAACAAGCCGTTTGTTTCTAACTGTCCTGTTCGAGGCCAGCCTTCAGCTTGACCTACTAAAGTAAATTCACACTAATCAAGTACAGACCTGCAGAGGAACTAAGTTTCAAGTCTCCAGCTCCAAACATTTTTCTTAGTGTGCCAAGAAATCAAAAATAGGAAGTGTCAGGAGTGTAGGCAGAAGGAATAATAGAAGAAAACATGAAAATACAATCTATTTTCTGCTTTAAGGGTAAAGAATTATGTCATCAACAAAACCCCTTTTTATCATTTATATTTTTTCACTTTATATAACATACATTATAGTGTTTATGAGTTTTCGAAGCAATCTAAGAAGCAAGATGTACCTAAATCTGTGACCTATATGTTCAATTTGGTCCTGCTTATGAAGTGTGAATTTAACCTTCTTTAGAACAGACGTCAGTGTATTCTCATGATTGAACTACCTTTTGTCTTCTTTTGAAATTCAGTTATTTGATCCATACTGATTTTTTCTCAGGTTGAACTCATTTTAATCTAAAATGGATGGTATTAAAAGTACACAAATGAGACTTGTCTTGCTTTCCTTTGACTGAAAAGTCAGCTTGCATATTAATTATCCTGACCTACTTCACTGGCATTTAGGAGAAGACAAGTAATTTTCTATTATCCCAATTAGCAGTTTTGAAGCTTACTGAGGTACAGGACTTAAAATACTTCAGTTAAATTAAATTATAAATTATGTCAGCCTATGCAAGTTTTAAGAAGTGTAAATAATAAAAGTGTGGGACAAAATATAAAGATATATTTCACTCAGAAATCATCTGCCATAACACTAAAATGCTGTTTTGGTTAATGCAGTTTGAAGTCTGCTTGAAATAGCTTTCTTTCCTTTGCCATAGGAAATTTAAATGAGATTTTCAAAAAAGTCATCACTTGATCCTGCTAAGTTCCCTCATAGCCCATTTACAAGAGTATTCTTCACTGCTCACATGTTCTCATGCCTCCATATACTCAATGAGGTTATAATGCTCTCTTTTTGATTGTCTTGGAAATAACCTAGTAGTATTCTCACATAATTTACACATTTATTAGCTCAGTCTTAGAAATTGAAAGGAAAACCTAGTGGGTTTGTGGTGAGGGGAGAGAAAGAGGGTAGATAAAATCTATTTCCTTGTAACTATAATACACTTAGGTTATCTGGTCAGAATTTTTATTGATGCTTTCAAAATGAAATCAGCTGAGAAACACATCTTCAAGTTATTCTTTGGAGTCTAACATCCTTTCCACGCCATTACAACTGAGTGGCCTAATAACTTAAATTATCTAGCAGACAGGCTAGATAATGACTACCAATTCAGGACAGAAAAAGACTAATCTTCTTCAATCATTTTAAAGAGTCCTAGAGTAATTTCCTGAAGAGTTTCTAAAAGCCATGAATTTTGTTTTTAAGAACATTCAGGTAGGAATTGTGTAGGCAAGGGGAAGATATTTCTAAAGTATGAAATTGTGTTAAAGGAAAAAAAGGAGCAAGTTGAAAATAAAGAATAGTTTTAAAATACTTTTTTTTTAAAGATTTTATTTATTTATTTTCAGAGAGAGGAGAAGGGAGGGGAGAAAGAGAAAGAGCAATGTATGGTTGCCTCTCACATGGCCCTCAGTGGGGACCTAGCCCGCAACCCAGGCATGTGCCCCAACTGGGAATCGAACCGGGACCCTCTGGTTCCCAGCCCGCGCTCAATCCACTGAGCTACACCAGCTGGGCTAAAATACTTTTTATGGTCTTAATTTATTGACATGATAAATTATGCACAAACAAAGAACTTAGAAGAGTATAATCACCAATAATATCTTAAATTATAGTTTGATTTTAAAGGTAATAGGTGGAAAAGATATAAGCATTGTAAATAAAAAGACATTCATTAAAGTTCAAGAAAGAATAACAGAGAACCTTAAATATGCCACTTTTGTTCAATTTAAGGTCACCATTCTTGGCTGGTTCTGTAACAAATACATATAAATAAATAACACAGAAAATCTATAAAGTAGCAAACAAATATTCTATTAATACCTTATCTTCTGATTTTGAAGAAAGACTGTTAGACATAAAGGTTAAATATAGAGTCTAGCCATAATTCTGATATTGATTGTAGGTTGAATTTTTAATCACACCTTCCTCATTTTTTTGGCTTAAATAATGAGAAAAAGTTATCTTAATTTATAGAAAATTCAGAGGTGAGGTTGTTCTGGAGTGAATTTAATGGCTCTGCAGTGTCAGGAATCTCAGTTAACTTTTCTGTAATGACAAGAGCTCCAAGCATCACTTCTTATAAGATGGCATACAAAAAGCCAAAGACAGGCTCTATCTTTAGTCTTTTTTGTAACATCAAGTAAAATGTCCTGAATCCTTCCAGAAATTAGCTCCAGATTTCACTGACAAAGGTTTGTACCACATGCCCATGGCTAAATTGCAAGGGAAATGGAATGATTATGAATAGTTTGGACTAACCTTGATTTGTTTTTGAGATCATAAAGAAATGTACCAAACTGTTTATCTCCGTGAGCCTCTCTTTTGTTATATAGATTACATCCTCAAATGATTTGTTCAAACAATGTTTCCCTCTTTGCAAAAGTATGTGTGAAAACACGTACTGCAGATCACGTCCTACCATTTAAGTCTTGGCACTAACAAAATGCTAGATATCTAAATGGGGATAAATACTACATAACTGAACATGTAGCTAGTTAGATATAATTAGTGTTGATTTTTGAAATGAATGAGCATGTTTTCCTATAAACACTAAATGATCAGAACTTAGAATATAATCTGTGGAGATGTTCCTCAGTGCAAAGCCTTGCTTTGTCACTACCACTTGCAAGCAGTATGGCTGATCAAGTTGTTTAACACCTCTAGACCTCAGTGTCTTCATTGTTAAATCACATGGTATCAGTATTGATGAGGTTGGATGAGGATTAAATGAGGTAATGCCAAAAGACACTTAGTTTCCATATCTGACGCACTGTAAGTCTATCCAAAACTGTTTGATAATTATGTGACATGTAGATTTTATGCAGATTTACATTTAGGCAAAGAGAGCAATTATAATACTTAAGTAGTGAATTGGTCCTGGTAAACCTCACTAAATAATATTTACCTGACTATATGACCTAACTTTGTTCAGTTTCAGCTGTTTTTGTAGGTCAAAATGATGACATATCAGCAATTTTTTATGTTTCAACATAATATATTAGCCATGTTCCAGGAGCTAAAATAAAAATGTAGCTTATTTCATATTCTTATCACTCACTACTCCTTTTTTTTTTTTGACATTGGACATTTAGGAACTCAAAAGAAACCTTGTATTCCAAATAGCACTAGCCTTATCATATATATTTACTGAAATATGTATTATAGGTCTTGCCATTCAAGTCTCAGTTCAAATAGTTTCCTCTCAGACTCCTACCCTGACAACCCAGTCTGACCCAGATGTCTCCCCACCACCACCATCATTCATCCTGTGGTACGCTACTCTGTTTTCTAGTCTTCACAGCCTTATCACTATGAGTATAATATCAAATATTTTCTACTGATTTGCTTTTCATCTTTACCCACCAAAATATAAGTTTCTTAAAAGCAGAGATTTTATTCCCATCTTGTACACCCAGTGCCTAAGATAATATATGGTCCATCATAGGCCAGGCATTATTGGATGAATGAATGAGCGGATGAATGAGTGACTGACTGAGTGAATAAATAGTAGGTAACCATCTTGCCACAAATTATTTTCCATTTTATTAATTATATAATTGTTAAAGCCAAAGTTATTATTTTATGAATTGTGTGACATAACACAGAAATCAAAACATTGTAAAACTCTTCATTTGGGATGTTTGGTAAGGGAGAGAACAGGACTGCATGTGCTCAGCATACCTCTCTATGCTGCGCGCCAGAAAGCTGGGATGCTCATACCTAGAATTGCTGCTCTTTGCATTATGATTCACTTATAGTCATCTTCTCTATTGAAACCCTTCTCTTCCTGCCTGTTTCACCCCCATTGGAAATATGGAGTCCACAAGAATATGACATGTGAGATAACTAGCTCATTATTAGAAACCATATCTGATGGAAGTCGCCCATCAGCTCGCTTCATCCTGATTCATGTATAAAACATGTTGAAATTCCAACCTGTACTTCACTGAATAACCAATAGCCCTGTATTAGCCAGGAAAATCATCTCAGGTATGTTAATAAGTAATGAAGCTAGATTTAAAAGCAAAAAGAATGAATTCTAGATGCTACAAAGTTGCATAGCACATGTGGCCAGAAAAGAACTAAAGCTCACTGAAAAGGATGAGAAAAGCTTCACCAGTATAAAAGGGCAACTTATGATTTACAATTTGTTTTACCAAGAAAGATGATTGGATTCAGCTACACTATTACTTGTTACTGTTTTCACACATCAAAAAAGCAAACCAATTTTCTTCAGATCATTAATAGCATATTGTCAATTTCTCAGTGGAACAACTTTCTAGCTGATTTTATGGGGACCTGTCTTATGTTCTGTCTCCTTTTACCTTGGTCACCCTTGCCAGAGAAAGTTGAAGTTAATCTTAACTTTGAATGCTTCTTTGAATGTATAACACCTTTTCTTCTTTTTCTTTTTGTATATTACTGTGAGTGGTTTATAGTGCTAAATACTATAAAATCCATTTTAAATTATTTATATTAACATAAAGAAATCATTTAATAGGCAAATTGTTTTTATTGGAGTAGGCATTTACAGTGCTGTATGTAATTATGCATAATAATTAGCCATCTCACTGTTGAACTTAGAGTTTTAAATATTCGCCCTCTCACCTAATACAGAAATACCTTTTATGTCTTTGACAAATTGCTATTGAGATTCCCCTTGAATACTTTAGGAACTCAGACCTTACTGCCCACAAAGACAGAGCATTCCATGCTGTACAGCTCTAGTTAAAAAGTTCTTTCTTACATTGGGTACAAAAGCTGACTTCTTATAAATTTTGACTTATGCATCTTGACATTGCAAATTAGAAAAAATACAGAGCAAGTATTTGAAAGGCTGACATGTAGAGGGGGGATAAGATGGTCTTTGAAGTTTCAGAGGATGTAATAGGTAGAAGAAAACTGATTTTAGATTGATACAAAGGAAAATATTCCAATGATTGCATTTGCCCATGAGTGGAATAAATGACCTCGTCAGTTTAGTGGACTCCATGGTACTCAGTGTTTAAGAAGGGGCTGAAACCGGCTACCAGTCAGGGCTTCTTGAGCTAGCAGGAAAGTTGAACCTGACAGCTTCTTCTAACTCTAAAGTTTTATGGTTCTCTTCAGCATAGTGACCTCGCTTTTGTTCTCACCATAGTGCCCTGCACAGTGTACAGGTCTAGAACTATATAATGGAATTGTGTTATCAAGCATAATTTGTGTTGTCTGATTTCTGATCTGGATGCATATAATCAGCCTAACTTTATACCTATGACATGAGGTCTAGATAACTCACTACCCTGGTTGCCCTCGTCTGTACATCTTGTTTCCTTTTAGTGCACTTATGCCAAGTGTGTTGGAACTATTCCAGTGATCTGCACACCATACTTTTGTTTACATAATTACCTCATTAGTTTAACCTACTGACTGTTGGCTCCTATCATGCTTTAATGTTACCAAGTCATAAATAGCACCCCACACTTATTTACTTTATGTCTTAACCTAAATGCAACTATTTATAGTTATGTCTGTTATAGTTTGACTTCTCAGATTTCACCCAGCACTACTCAATTCTGCTAAGAAAGTTTGGAGTCTGTTGTATCATCTATGATGTTAATCATCCCTCCTATTGTTGAATAACCCTCCAATGTTCTAAGCCTCCTTTCTGTTTTCACTGCTTTGTTGATTAAGGAAAGAACATTTTAAAAAAAAAAAAATTAAAGAAAAAGGGAGCAATGACCGAGCTTTACAGCATTCAATCTGAAATTTTATCCAGTCATTCAAAGTCCTCCTCTGGATTCACCTAATAGTACTATCATTTAGTTGATATTACAATACTTTATTCATAAGGGCATTACACAAAATTTCATCATATGCAAGACACACTGCCAGTGGCTTTCCTCTTGTCTCCCAACCTAGAGATACTGTCCAGGAAAAAAAAAAACTAGTTTAAAATGCTTAATTTGTATTAAATCCATGTTGATCCTTCAGTTTAAAAATAAAACTCCTCCCAATCATAACCTTTTCTAAAACTTCACTGTGTACCTACGTCAGGTTCATCCTGTGTTTTCTGTAGAATCCATGCTGACTTTTGTTTGAATAAGAGCCGTTGCTTTAAGCAATAAGACTCAAGACATTCTGACAGTCACCCTAAGCTAATTTCCAAAAAATTCATCAATTCCTAAGACTATTCTACTACTTCAAAGAGACCACAAAGTGAATTTTAGTAGTCACTTATATTGAGGAGTATTTATTTTTTAGCTTCCTAGTGTGAAGAATTTTCTACTTGTAGTAAAAAAAAAAAAAAAAAAAAGCCTAAAATATTGAAGCCATATGTTTCCACTTTATTTTGTCATTAAAATTTTTTTAAATCTGTATTTAGTATTTTTCTCAAGCATCACCTGGATATTTGCCTTCCTGGCACTCTTCTTACAAGCAATTGGTATTATTTTCTGCTTCTTAATTCCTAGTGGCCTTTTATTCCATCTTTTATAGAAATCCTCCTTAAGCTAAAGCTTTTGCTAAGGAACTTTCCTGTGACTACCTTGACTTCAGCTGCATCTCCTTCCCTTCACTCATTGAGACAGTTTACATTTGTATTACAGGAATTTCATTTAAAAAACTATTGATCATTGAAAAATTGTATTTGTCTGAATTTTTAAAATCATGTTTTTTATCTAGGGTACGTATCTGTGTGTTTCCTCTCCTCCCCACTACAAAAACATAAACAAAGTTACAGAATTTATTCTAGTCTTCTTCGTGTCTAGAGTACCACTTGGTTCTTCTCTCTTGTTCAATATTAGATCCTACGTAGATTTTTCCTCATTTCTTTATGCTTTTGAGACATGAAATTATCAGGGTTTTAATGCACACAGCAATCTCAGTCTAACATGTTAAATCCTATAGTTAGTATATTAGCGACAAGAAAAAATTAGAGCTCATGCTATATTGTGTTATATTATTTCATTTTCATAAGGTTTCATAGAAACTGATCTGCCAGCTTTTATACTGCAAATAATGGGAAAACTGGAGCTATAAAAATTAGGTGACTTCATTAGGACAGTTTGCGAGATTTTTAATCCTTTGCTTTTGCATCCCTCAATAAATGCCAGAATGTGCCAGGATAGAATATTAGAATCAGACAGACCTTAGCTGTTTACGGAATCTGGTAAGGCTAAGAAAATAAGAATGCCAGAGATTTCTATTAACTTATTTTTTAGACCAGACTCCTCTTCCTGATTAGCCATATTCCTTGATCAACTGTTTTCAGTGATTCCTAAGATTATTTCTACACCATAACCCAACTCACATTCCCTATAAATTATACCTTTAAATTATAGAAACAAGTTGCATTCAAATCTCTTCATGTTAAGACCTTTTATATAAAATAATGATGTTGGTATTGAAAAAAAAACTGTACTACCAATTTCTGCTCTAAAAAGCTTATGGCATAGCATTTGAATACTTCCGTTTATTAGATTATCTTGCTATCCAGTGCTAGATGTGTGCTGCCAGTCTATAAAAAACAAGGATATTTCTTGAAGGTGTTCTTTTATTATGATTTTTAGATAGTACATTGTAAGATTTTATAATGTATGATTTAATGAAAAGTAGTGTTGAACTACATTGTCCATATCCCTTGAGATTTTTACACATAGCTAGTGATACACCTATCCCAACTGAATGATTAACCTAGCTAATGGTAAAAACAAACCAGCAAACTAGATTTAGCTCTTCAAAAAGTGACTTGCCTGTGGGTCACTGAGTATGTGTGTAATAAACAAGGTTTATAGCATGTAATTCATTGTCATGGAACCAAGACTATTTAAATATTAAATAAAATTATTTTGAGGGCTTATAGCTTATAAAATACTACATACTGTTGGAAGAAGAAAGACACAGGTATCCAAAAATTGGTTTCTGATCAATTATAATATAGATGAAAAAAAAGGAGAATAGAATAACTATTCTTCTATAATTCCAGGTAAAATTTAGCAATTCCAGCTATTATTTTGAACAGTGAGTTTATAAATGAGTTTCAGGTTTTTAGAGTTTAATAGATATACCCCCAAAATGATAATGAGACAGCCAAATTACTTTAATGACTCACTGTTCAAGCATCAGTAATGTTTCTGCTGGTGACATCAAATCAGTCTTCAGTTTCTGAAATGTATTAAGAAGTCCCTTGTATTACTAATATTCAGAGCTACTTTTTTAGTACATTGAGATGATCGGCATTGACTAGGAACTTTAAGTCAGTTAACAAACGTTTTTCACAAAATATGGAACTATTCTATTTCACTCTATATCTTAAGTTAAAAAAAAAAGAAAATAAGGGAAAAAGGCCTAACACAGTTTGTTGAGGTCGTTTTGTTTTGTTTGACATTCATCAAAAGCTTGCTAAGTGGGGCTGTTTATCATCCTAAAGATTAAATATTAAAAGCAATCATAAACCAGATGTTTCAGTGGGTCATATATCTGACCAATGACTAAAAACTCAAGAACATTTTATTGTATTTGCAATTGAGATTAGTGGACTTAAAATGATAATTGTGCTTATGAAGTTATAATTCTTATGGCTAAAGGATGAGGAGCAATGTGGAATCCTTTTCTGATTTGAAAAGGAATAGGCTGCCCTTAAGTTTTCTATCATGACTTGTTCCATTGGTTTTTTCCCAAGTAGAATTATGATGTATAAATTTATCTACCTGACTAAGCTTTTATTCTATTCATTGCTCAATTTCTAAAATCAGAGGTTACCTTAGGTTGCAGATATCTGATATGCTTCTATATTACCCCCAATAGCTCATAATTCAGGTGCTTACTGCCCAATTAAATACAAGTGTGATATGTCATTAGATTTGAGAAAAGGAGAGCATACTAATTCCCATGTTATAATTGTCTCTAATGAAATGATTGAGTCTTTAGAAAACCCACTTAATTGATCCACTGATATTATAAGAAATCAGATATTTTTAGTGATTGGGGAATGCTTATTTAGCATTAAAACAGTCTGAACTCAGTTTTCAGAATAGATTATTAAAAGCATGTTATATTATAAAAGTTTTAAAAGGAATGAACAAATGGGTAAATCATTCAAATCTTTGGGTAAATTTTGACTACTGTGTTATTTTCTCAATATCTTATGGAAATGCAGAGATGAATACATATGTAATATGGCATTTTAAAATGTTAAAACAGTAACAAATGGTTATGTCATAATGGTATCTATTTTGTCCAATCCATGTGGTATAGATACCTAATCATTTACAATCTTTTTTTTAAGTCGAGGAAACATTCTTTTAGTTATTTTTTTAAAGATTTTATTTATTTATTTTTAGAGAGAGAGAGGAAGGGAGGCAGAAAGAGAGGGGAAAAATCAATGTGTGGTTGCCACTCATGCACCCCCAATAGGGGACCTGGCCTGCAACCCAGGCACGTGCCCTGACTAGGAATTGAACCGGTGACCCTTTGCTTCACAGGCCAGCCTTCAATCCACTGAGCCACACCAGCCAGGGCATAAAATCTTCTTAAAGGACTAAATTTTAGATATAGCAATAATACCATATCAAGCAATTTGGCTGCAACCCTTCCAACAACTCCCCAAGGTAGCAAGGTGATCAGACTTTTTTTGGTAATAGTTCCTTCTAATCAGCCTCTGTGAATAGAAGACCTTGAGACAGTTTATAGGCTATATTTATTAACTTGGCAATCTACAACAAAGAAAACACCCTTTAGCAGTGGATAGACTATCACTTCATATAAGGTCTAGATCATTATTCTTTAACAGTGCCATAAATAGCGTTCTTTGACCTCAGTGACTTATGTTCCTAAGGTTCCCCCCTCTAGCACGTATTTCACATCAAAGACTTAGAGTAAATCTTATTAAAATTTAAAAAAAAATCTAGTGAGGATTACCTCACTAGCATTTTACCTAGTTGTTTAATAGAATTCTTTATTCCATGTTCAGCTTGGACCTCATATACTTATACATTAAATTAAAATGTATTTTAGTAATTCAATTCAAGTAATATTTATGGAGCAGCCACAATTTCCTGAGTACACAATGTCCTAAGTGCTAAAAAAATATTTTTAGAAATCACAGAATCAAGAAGTTTGTCATCTAATTGGAACGAAAAACATACAAATGTAATTTATTTGCAACAAATGTGCAGCATATAAAATGTCTTAAAAGATGAGCATGCTAAGTTTCACAAAAGCACTTAAAAGATCTTGATTATTTCTATCTTGTGAAATCAGACAAGGCCTCATAGCCATTTAAGCTGGACAAGCAAAATTTCACCAGGATCAAAAAAAAAAAAAAAAAGAAGTTACATTCTGTGTGGTAAAAAATAGCATCAGCAAGGGCAAAAATGAAAAAAACCAAAGAATAATTTATAGAAATATGGCATATAGCAATAGATAGACACAGATGAGACAAAAGAAAAAAACTTTGCTACAACTAGAATACAAAGGTCTTAGTATTCCATATTCAGAAGTTTGCATTGTATCAAAAAATTTTTTTAAAAACCTCATGATAAAGAGCCTCTAGATATCTCAGTAGGAAGGTGACATATTCAGATGTAAGTTTCAGAAAGGTCACTCCGCTGGCAGCGTAGAAGATATATTGGTGTGGGAGTACAAGTGAAATAATGAGACCAGTTAGGAAACTATTTCAGCAGTTCAGATGAGAGGTGTTTTATCCTCTCTGCAAATGTGGAGGCAAAAAATTATCTACTCAGAGGAAGTTCCACGGGTAGAGAAGGGTCTTGAAGAGTTTAATGGAAGTTTGCAGCACCCCCAATGGGCAGTTGGAAATTGAGCTAACCACATACTAATAAGAGGTCTGCCAAATAGTCCTGAGTGACCAAAAGACAGAAAACACAAATTTAGAACAGTGCCAGTCATCATGGATATACAGTTTTCTCTAGGAATGCTCAGTGGTCAGGCAAGAATAAGAAAGCAGAAGGTTGAATATTGGAAAGGGTACGTGTGGTGCATATGCAAGAAGGCAAGGGAATCGAGGGGTCTAGTCAGTGGCGTAGATTGGAAAGGAAGTGAATTCAGAAAGGTGCTGTGTTCTTGATGAGATCAAAGATTAGACTTAGTGGAAGAGATAGGAGAGGAAGCTGTAATCAGGAAGAGCTGTAATACTTCAGAGATACGTGATGACAAAGCAGAAATGTGTGATGTTTTTGGATTTGACAGCAAGATTGCAACACAGAAGGCACTTATATTGCGGAACAACTCTTCAATATCCCTCTTAATTTTTAAGAAAAAAACTTTGGAACACTTTGCCACATTAGTGTGGAAAATAAGCTATCTAATGGCAAAAGGGAAACACCCATTGATATGGAAAATAAAGCCAATTTATATTAATGATTTATTATATATTTCAATTGATTAGTGAAATGTATTCAATGAACATAAATTATAAGAGTGGAAATTGAAGATGTTTTAACTTGCTACCTCCATTCTAAAGTAAATCTCAACTCATTTCAGTCAAGTTTACGGCATCATTAACTGGTCAGTTTTTGAATAAAATAATTTTAAATATGATTTCAAGGACATTCTGTAGGGAATGATTAAATTCTATGTATTTGTCCTTTTACTTTCACTGTTGTCTCAGGAAAACTTTTTATCTTTCCTATGGACTATATCTGTCTGTTGAATAAAAGACATTTTGATTATTTATATTTTCTACAAAGAGATGTTACATAGTCTGGATTGAGATACAATCTGCAAAGCTAGGCATGCCCATAAATCTGAATCTTTCATTCTTTTCTCATGTAGAGAGAGAAGATACTTTTTTAGAATTGCCTTCCCTAAGGAAAAATCAACACATCTATAGTATGGTGCATTTTGTTTAAATCTTGTAGATTTATTGAACACTTTAATCTATTGCAAATAATAGCTAACTTGTTAAATGACTGCTGACTTTTCTAAGGCACTATTCTAAAGTCCTGGCATAATATAACTATTTCGTCCTCACAACTCTAAGGAGTAAATGCTATTATCCTTATCTCGTAGATGAGGAAACTTAGCTTAAGTAACATGATGTAGGGCTCCCAACTAGTTAATAGGAACATCAGACTAAGATATTCTGTCAGCAGAGTGGATGCTCTCAATCACATATTGCCCCCTCAGATCTAACATTTTAATTCAGGTTCAAATTTAGCAAAAAAATAATGTTTCCTTTTTCTTTATATATATTAAACCTATATAAAGGAAACTAAAATTTTTAGTTTTTATCATCGCAGGTCAAGATCACCACTAATATGCTCTATCAAATAAAGCAAAAACCTGCACACCACTTTATTTTTTATTATTAAAAATTATAATTAGTGTACTTTTCAATTGTAATGAACCAGTGTCCCAAAACTGTGTACCATTATATATATAAATGGTGAAACAATTTCACCACTTACGTCAAAACTTTCTCTTAGTCTTTTATACTTTGACATGATTCTTTTTATAGCTCATTCGTGCCAAGTTAATATTGGGATTTTTTTAAAAAGCTCTATCCCAAGAATGTCTTGAGATCAATTTGAAAAATATTTCATGTAGTGGCCAAAGTTATTATTTCACATTTTCCTTCCAAGTCACACTTTATCCATCTTCTTTGAAACAATCCAAATCTTTTTGCCTTTTTCGTATCAGCTAAATGGTCTTTTTATTTATTTTTTAATATTTTAGGATATAGAAAAGCAACAGATTTAGAAGTAAAATGAGAGATGCCACTGATCTTCCTGTTTCCTACTCACAGATGTCAAATCCAATGTATTGTGGGTAACTGTGTTTTCTCTCCTGATAAAACATTACTTTCTATCACCTCTAACAAATCTGAAAAGTGGATTCATGTTCCCTGAACGGAACTATTTAAGAATGCAACATTTACACTTTCATCTGTTTCCAACTTCAGATTTCTCACTTGTGTTATGCAATATGTAGTGTGAAATGAAAGTTATTACCAAAGTAAACTCTAGTGAAATACTCACATTTTCTGCATCTTCTTTCAAGATATGTATGTAAAAGTATTTTATAAAGTGGAAAGCAAAATAGATTATATGAATTTTGTAAAAATAGTAATGCTGCTGTTAAACTCCTAGATCCTGTTTAAGAAAACCAAATTCAGAACTAGTGAATACATTATTACTTTTAAATCATGTATTCTGGCTTTTGATTTGACATTTTAGTAGTAATTGATGTGGGTATCTGTAACCCACCTTTCATAGGAAATTGCCATGGACCTTCTAAGGTATGGTACCAGCTCACTGGAGCTTCTTGCTTTGTTGATGCTAAATAGAGAAGCTTCATTTGATGTCATCTTATCTGTTTCGAGAGGGAGCAATGTACCACAGTTTTTTGCACTTCCCAAGCTGACCTTTTCATTACCATGGAGACCAGACCTACCCACACAACTAAGACCTGAAACCATCCTTAGTATGGATAAAACTAAGGCCTTGAATTAAAGTGTATTGTTTTGTTAAAGAAGAGTCTCTGCTTCTGCTTTTGAAGTATTTATTCATTTTCCACAAAGAAAACAGGCTTTTTAGTGCTGTGCTGAAGATTTACAATAAGGTGGAAAGGAAATATCATCAGGACATTTTCCTTGATCAGATTCTGGTTTTGGGTATATGGTGTATACTCTGCATAGTCAATCACTGTGGAGTAGTAATGTTTCATTTCAAATTGTCACAGTTTTCCTAAACAGTAGTAAACACATTTAGTGTATACTTCTTTTTTTAAGATTTTATTTATTTATTTTTAGACAGAAGGGAAGGGAGGGAGAAAGAGAGAGAGAGAGAGACATCAATGTGTGGTTGCCTCTCACGTAGCCCCCAATGGGGACCTGACCTGCAACCCAGGCATGTGCCCTGACTGGGAATCGAACCAGCGACCCTTTGGTTCGCAGCCCGCGCTCAATCCAGTGAGCTACACCGGCCAGGCTAGTGTACATTTCTCAGTGGTCTTAAAATGCTGCTTTTAATTCTAGTATGGGATTGTCTAATTTTTTTAAATCCAATATTGGTGTCTTTTAGATTAGTTCTGCACTTGTTCACAATAAAATCAGTGTGAGAAAAGTTATTCTAGAACCTTCATCATAACTATAAATCCAGTTATTGTTGATGAATTATGTGTGGAAGATCATGAACACCAGTACAACTGTACTCTTATGAGTTCTTTTTTTTATTTTGGTAGTAATGTGTTCATATATATATCAGTATAACTAAAAGAGCAAAAGCTTTACAGAGTTCTTCATGTTCATGTTTGTTATGGAGATACTAATTATACCATAGCTATTATCATTGTTTGCCCCTGACCTCCCCCCCACACACACACACAAATGGCACCAGTCAAAAGAAGTGATAAAGAACTCTTAAGTGGAATTGAGAATCTCAGATTTATTCCCTGATTTGCACATCCTTACAAATTTATATCTCTAGTTTAATGATTGTGCTTTTTCACTCTCAAGAAATCAGCATAGTCCTTGTTTAACACAAATACACTAGGAATTCCAAAACGCCTGACTCCAATGGAATATGGAATTGTCCTTGATTTTTAAAGGATATTATGAATAAACACCATAAAGTAGATGTACCTTAATTTACAAATGGAAGACACATTAATATAATTGGAATTTTGTGTTTTGTTCACTAGCAGGAAGTTAGCAATTCATTGCTATATTTGAATACAAATTAAGTTTGTCATACAGAGAACCTTCTGACGTTTCAAACATCTGAGTTTTGCAAAAGGAACTCCTGCCCTAATGAAGTTCCTATATGACTCTAGTTTTCTGTAATTACACTGGTGAGTGTAAAATTCAACGTGTGATGCTAAATGTAAAACAGATATATCTAGAAACCTTTTGCAGCAGCTATAAAGTCGTTTGTATTTTTTTCTGTAGAACATTGAGAGTCAGCATAGCTCTCTTTAGTAAAACTTTCTTTAAATGGACAGTGCTTTATTTCCATGTCTCTGGTTCTATTTTACTCACTTGTTTGTTTTGTTGGTTAGATTCCACTTATAAGAGAAATCATATGTCATTTGTCTTTCATCACCTGGCTTACTTCACTTAACATAATGCTCTCCAGTTCCATCCATGCTGTTGTGAAGGGTAGAACAGACTGACAGTGACCAGAGGGGAAGGGGAAACAATGGGAAGGGTCAAGTAAAGGAACTTGTACAAAGGACCCATGGACAGGGACCATAGGGGGAGGATTGAGTGTGGGAGGGGGGTGGACAGGGCAGGGGAGAGCAATGGAGAAAAAGTGGGGACAACTGTAATTGAGCAACAATAAATAAAAAAATAAATAAAACAAAATACTCCTAAAAAATAAAAATAAAGAATAAAAGGAGAGTGCTATACAAATTGTCAGAAGGGAAAAAAAATGAAACTCAAATAATAGGCCATTTTTAATATATTCTTCATATGTTCTGAGATTCCATAGTTTTCCATCCCAGATGCAAGATGATTTTGCTGTTCCAAAATGTAATGGCCGATAATTTCAAAACAACTAAGATTGAACATGAATACTTATTATTCTAACTTCTGAGTTTTTCTGACCATGGATGTTTGCTTACATCCATGATATATTTCTAACACACGTGATTTTATAGTGATTTTTACAAAATTTTTCTTCTTGTCATATATATATTACATTTAAAATACCTAAAAATGTAACAATTTGAATATTATAATATGCAGATGACTTCAACAATGCAGATTTATGAGAATAGTCTCTGATGTAATTACAGATTGAAAAATAAGAGAATATGAAAATGTTATTAAAGTGAGAGATTTATAACAAATTTAAAGTAAATAAAAATGTTAATTCTAGTAAATAACACTTAAGGTACAATTTTGGGTTCTTAAAAACGTCTCTTAAATTTTCTTTTTACCTTTCTTAGCATTTGCTTTGCTAAGGGAGGTATTTTTGTTGTCCTTATTGCTAAGAACTTCAGTTGGCAGTGCCCTCAAAGCAAGTCATCCTTGCCAGAGTTGTTAATGAGCAAATGATACCAAATGTCATGTTGACCTGCCAAGGAGTTTACTAATAAGGCATTAACATTTAGAAGTTATTGAAGGGAGAAAATCAATATTGTATTTTTTGTAATATTGTAAGCTTAGCCAGAAGAAGTAAGCAGAAGTTCATTTCGAGCTTCTACAATCATAAATGATGTTAAACAAAGGAGGAAATAACATCTTTAAATTTTTAGCACAAAAATCACTACTTTTCTCTCTCTACTCTCAGCCCACACACCCACTGTTTTACTCTTGTTGAAAAGTATGCAGTATTTCATTTACTTTTGCAGATCAATACCTTTGTTTTCCCCTCATTTCATCTGGAGGAATATCACGTTACTAAAGCTAATAATGAATGATAGTTTTTTTAAACAGTAATTCCACCAAAATCAGAATGACAGTACTTTGAGGATACTATATAAATTCAGAATAAAAATAGGGTTGACTCTATAAAGCAAAAGTTCACAAAGATCTATGTTACTGTTAATTTGAAATGTCTTTATTTTATCTTATTAAATATTTTTAAAAGATTTTATTTGTTTTTAGGCAGAGGAGAAGGGAGGGAGAAAGAGAGAGAGAAGCATCAATGTGTGGTTGCCTCTCACGTGCCACTTACTGGGGGCCTGACCTGCAACCCAGGCATGTGCCCTAACTGGGAATCGAACCCGTGACCCTTTGTTCACAGGCTGGCGCTCAATCTACTGAGCCACACTAGCCAGGGCAAAATATGTCTTTATTTTAGATCACATTCTCAAGAACTAAAAAGTTGTGCCATTGACTGTTTACTTACTAAAGAAACTGTGAGGTAAAAGCAAAATTTGCATAGCATCAAAATTTACTATCACAGGTCATTTTTGCTGATCAGTAAGTTGACACAGGACATAGAGCAAAGTCTTTTGTTTACTATGACTAGGTTTTGATGACATACTAAATGTATTTTTATAACCCCAACTCCCCAGGTACAAATACCCTTATCTGTAGAATATCCAGTTTGGAGAATTCAAGTCAAGTACAATGGGCACATTAAATCACTCAGGTCATGGAAGTAAAATCATTTTTACCATATATTCCTATAGGTGGTTTAAGGTTCAGGTAAGATTGGAACTGCTTCTTAGAGCACATATCAGGTAGGAAAGAGAGTGTTCTAGTAGGGTTGAAAGGGCCAAAGAACCCATTGAAAGAAGTAGTCAAGAAAACGAGATATAGTCCCAATTTGCCTTTTCATTTTGGCAGTCCAGACATAGTTACAGATGAAGTGTTGTGTCACCTATGACTTACCTGTTCACCCCATTGGCAGTTCTCATCATTGAGTTACTTCACACCAATTAGCATCCAGGTAGAATGTGATCTATTTAATTATATCATTTAAATATAACCATGTAAGGTGGTAACAGAGGTGAAAATGCTCATAAATTAAAAATATGCATTGTTGATCTCTAAAGTATTAATGGATATAAAAAAGTCTATTTCCTATAGTGTGTTCATGTCTCAGACTTTAGCTATATTAACTTTGTAGCTATTTCATTTGGAAATGAGAATTTTAAAGAGGTTATCTTAAAATTAGTAATTGTTAATCATAAAATAGTTTGCAACAGCAACCAAGTCTTCTAATAAACTGCTATCTACCCATGTTGCTGAAAGAAAAGTTTACCAGGAATGGTTATATTTTTTACTAAGGTTATCTCCTTGGAGTGTGTTATGATTCTTTTGTTAATAATCTCAAAATACCCTTATGGAATGTTTAAAAATAGGGATGAATTAGGATGAAATGGTTTGACATGATTTAAATGTTTTGTAGGAAAGGAAAAAACTTCCTCTAGCCTGTTAGGTTCTTTGACTGAGGCCTACAAATTAAGTTGATGAACGAGTAAGAGGAGAAAAGGCATGTGAATTTTATTCTACATTAATATTCTACACAGAGTCCTTCATAGAAAAGAAATGAAGGCCCAAAGAAGTGATTAGACCTGGAGCCTTAAATACCATTTTAACAAAAAGCAATAAATTGTAGAGACGGGACAAGATAAAGGAAAAGGGAGTTGGGCTTCTAGGGCAATAAATTGTGGAAAAGTAGATATGTGTGAGAAACTAACACAAGATAAGGTTATTTTAATAATGTTTGCTTGTGTTGACCCATCTCGATGTCAGCTTTCTGTATCCAGTGATAAGGTTTGTTCTTCTGGTATGGAAGAGGAGAGGAGGAATACCATCACAAGGGGAAATTAATGTCCTGCTTTTAGGCAGATAGGAGAACAGCCAAAGATCTATGTTTGCTGCTTTTTAATTACCTTCAGCTCAAAATGATCCTTATATGAGAGTGGCATATTTTGGGGTGGCATATCATGATCCCCTTCAGTTTTAAAGTCTACTGTAAGCATCAGAACTCAGCTGTTTTATATTTCATATATACATACATAGATACATTCATCTTTGTCTTCAAAATTTGCTGCAAATTTCAAATACTTTTACTTTCTATGTATGTTTAGTTAAAATTAATATAGTCATAACACTAATATAACTACATATAGTATAATTATATATAATATACATTATTAGGGTAATTGTATAATTACATTTTAGTTATATAATTGAATCTATGTGTTCATATATCTGTATGTGTATATATATACACATATATAGTTTGTACTTAAAAAAGTAGAGCTTTATTTTAATGGTAGTTCTTAACTACAAAATTTTAAGATAGATATTGGGGAAGGGGTCTACAACTATACCATGAACTCTTTTAGGTGAGACTATCATCTTTGTGTATTTATCCCTAATATTTGATGTAGTATGTATGCCTATAGGTGCCCATAAAAGCCTTATTAAACATTGCATGTCTATAAAAATGAATTCCTCCCATTTTCTATTTTAAATTCAGAATGGTAACATTTGAGATGATAATATAAAGTGACAAAATTCCATAGTACATTTTTCTGGAATAACTACAGGCACTTAATTGAAAATAAACTGATGGCAAATTGAATTAATATATAATGTTCTTCTGTAACTATTAAATATAAAAGACCTTTTTAACTGTTGCTAATATATAAGCTTCTTTTAAAGTGTACTGTAGGTGTGCCCTTATTTCAGAATAGTGGTTTTTCATGCAGATAGAAAAAGCCAGTGTATGATATACTCATAATGACTAATTAAATCCTAAAGGCACTCTAAGTTCAGAGTATAGCAGTAGGTACATTATGGTGAGATACTACTATCATAAGGAAATACTCTCTTCTGTGAATTATACACACAGGATGGAATTGTGATTGGGCAATCTAGAAGAACATTCTAATTATCTGGAAACAGTATTTCCCTATCTGGTTTGCCTGTGGCTAGGTCCATCAAATATTTTATTTTACCTAGGATTGCTAATTAAAGATCTCCATAAGTGTATCAGTATAGGTACAAACTATATTACTTTCTACTGTTTACTACTTTATTTTGAAAAAGAATACTTTAACATGAAAATTTTACTCCTCATCCATAAAATAAAAATAAAGACTTGTCAATTCGTTTCCCGTATGGAATTAAATTTTAAAATATGCAAACAAATTTTAAAAATCTGATAACTCAAACTTTACAAGAAAATAGGCCCTCAAAATTCAGACAGATACTACTCAAGCCACAATGAACAAATTTCTCTCTTGGTCCTAACATTCAGAACCAAGGTTTTAGCCCACTGTTTTCAGTACTTACACTGAGAAAAATAATTATCATTGCTGACTATCCATGGTGTTATATATTCCTATTTTTCAAAAAGAAAAACTTAAATATGAACACATACACTAGAAAAAGGATAGTCTCCAGATAATGATGTTATACAGATACTTTTTTAAAGCACACAAAACAGTCTGTTCTCCCATGAGCTATGCAAATGTTACTTTTGATAGGCTTGAATGTTCATTATTTGTGATCTTTGTTATCTGCAAGCAGTTTGAGACCAGTAATCAGTGGATTTGCCCTTAAATTTGCCCTCAAGCTCACTGATAATGGAAGTGAATAATGGAATGAAGTTTTCTCTTAGAACTTGGACAGAAATAGGAACCTTTCAAAGTGCTATTCTGGCTAAAGGACTTCTTATTTCCATTTTCACATATTTTCTTCTCTTTCATTCATTAAGGAAAATTTTTTCACCTATTTTATATTGAAACTCAATGATTCTCTTGCAAATATTGGTGCTTCCATCCTTCCCCTATAAATCTAACTCTCAGGCTTTTGATTTAGGATCATCAGCTATTCCTAGCGGGTACAGTATTGGAAGCCTGATTACATTTGTAGAACTTCTATTTCTGCTTATTATTTAAGTGGTCCTTAGTGGGGAGATTTTTTAATTCATAAAACAAAAATGGAAAGAGATGCACTCCTAAACATATCTTTCATAGATTCCATCTATAAAGAGCTAGCTCGGAAAGTGGATACACCCCGGAATAAGCCATCCTAGATTCAACGTGGCATTACATCCGGGTTCACCATTCAGATCTCAAGGGGTTTAATAACAAGGAAACAGGATCTGTTTCTTTTTACCCAGCTGGGTTGGTAGCCTCACGATCAGAGGTTTCGGTGATGAGTAAAAGCTCAATAAATATTTGTTAAGTAGCACGCCAAATAAAAACATTGCTGATTTTCTTGGAGGTAGCTGTTATTTCAAAATGCAGTTGATTACAGACTTAGTAAATATTGAAGTTTGTTTTGATAGCAGGAAGTGGGGAATATTTTTATAGTTAGAATATTGGACAAAAGAAAACAATCAAGACCTATATAATTTAAGTTTTTTTTAAAGGAATGTGCAATTTACACTTGTTCTTAAAAAAACAGGGATAAAATTAGTCTGTCATTATAATAAATAATTTAACTGATTTGAATATTTTGACTATTTGTGTGTGGATAAATGAAGTTGTCAAGAGCAAGAAAGTGCAACAAAAACACAAAGGTAGAGAAAGGAAGAATGCTGAGAACCAGAAAGGGACTTGTAAAAAGTAAGACATAAATATGAGACTCACAAAAGGAAACAAAGACAGGCTTTCCTGGAACAGTGTCATTATGAAGCAGGTTTGTTTTTGTGTTTTAGAGATTTCATATAGATTAACCATATACGAGTCCATCATATCTGACCCTTGTGGCCTGCCAATGCACACACCAATACATACAGTTGATTTAAAGGGTATGAGCCTGCAAGTATCTTTATAGTTGTTCTGTTTGCCTCAAGAATAAAGAGGAACTATTTAATACTACATGAAAGTAGAACTTCAAAGAATTTATTCAAGCAGTTTGCCAAGGGTTCTTTCATTTTGCTGTACTCTCCATAGACTAGTTCTATTAGATTCCTTGGCAAAAATCTTGAAATTATTTGAAATGTGTAATACAATGTTATGCTGGCAACAAAATTAAAAAGAAAATGCTATGTGATATGCCCAACTACAGGCTTCAGACTTATAAACTACCAGTATACCATAGTACAAAAATTGGCATCATTCCAATCAGCCCTACCCAAGGTGTACCCCATCCTAATGTGACTGGCCTGAAGCAGGTCCCAAACGGTAGTGGGGACAAGAATCACCCAGGTTGCTTACTTAAAATGTAGATTCCTGAGTTCCATACCCAGAAATGCTAATTCGGTGGATTAGAGGTAGGGCTCAGAAGTTTGTGTTTAACAAGCAGACCTCCACCCTGAGATTTGGTAGCCAGTGGTGCTGAGCCCTAGTAGTTGAAGAGACTCCTTGCCCTAGGAAGTTACCTCCTCTTATGCTAATACAGGGTGGGGCAAAAGTAGGGTTATAGTTGTGAGTACACAAAACACAGTTTATTCTTGAATTATTACTTATTAATTATCATATTACTTTCCTTACAAGCAGTTGTAAACCTACATTTACCCCACCTTGTATAGTTTGAGAACTAACTGTAGTCATTTGGAAATAGCCGTCCTTCCCCACCATCCTGCACTCTGGCAAAGGCACTCACCTTGGAGGAGGTGTTTCCTATCTCTTCGAGTAGAATTCAGGAATCTTTTTTTATTTACCAGTACAAAAGTTTATTTAACAAAAGTTCAATGTGAAAATGTACGTGACTCAAGTTTTATATTGCAGTAAAACAAGCGCTGTGGAGAGGGGACATGCGACGCAGTTGATTTCTCTGGTGAACACAGCCATTCTTTATACTCATCCCAAAGTTTCTAACATGATGATACTATTTCCTCGTATTACCACCATTCCAATATTGTTCTGTAACCCGCTAGGTGCCATCTCCACACATTCATCTATCACAAGATTCGTAAAGATATCAAATTCCCGCAGTATTCCTTGAACATGTCTGCCACCATTTAATTTCATTGATAACTTCTTGTCCATAGCTTTTTTAAACTCAGGGGTAAGCTTTGCTCACAGTGTCTACTTAGCAAGCTCAAAGATCGAATTCAGCAGTCTTATAGAAGAAACAACATACTAAGTGTAATTAAATGTGACTTGATTTCCAGGGCTCTAGTTCAGGTTTAGTATGGGCTAAGTACACTGGAAATTAAACTACTCATGTAACATTTTTTTCAGAGGGGAAATGAAGGGTGTGCTCACAACAACAACTTATAAGGTGTTTGAATTGCATAGATAAATTAGAAAAAGTTCAAACTTAGAAATGGCCTTGTGCCCAAGGTTAGATTGTCTGTGATTTTGTTACTTGAAATTCCATGGCCCTTATGCAACAAAGTGGTAAAAGCCAGAGCTAGCATTCCAGTATTATTATTTCCTTTAAAATTAAATATTGTCTTTTGTTTCATTTGACTTACATACGAATATTATTTCATTCCCAGCTCCTTTTCTATAAAAGAACAGTATGATATGATAAAAATTAGTTCTTCTGGTTTCTGAACTATGCTGCATCCTGTTTTCTAGATACAGTGCTACAGGCTACTCACACTCTTTCCATTTTCTAAGAGAGGTAGTAAGGAACAACACACTTTCTCACCTTGTTCCTTCTTAATATAACTCAAAAGCTATCACAAGGCATTGCAGATAAAAATCTGCTCTAGGCCAGAAAGACAACTTGCGCCTGATGACAATATTTGGATTCTTCAAAATCCAAAATAAAATGAACTTAAAGAAACTACAGTTTATTTTATCCCAATTGTTCTTAGTTTTGCAGTTCTTTCAGAAACTTTAGTCTCTTCTAGTTTCTTAATTCCATGGCATGTGGGTTATGTTCAGTTATAAAGTCACCCTTTCATCACATTTACCCTGTTAGAGCTTTTCATTTCTCTTCACTTTGTGTTAGTCAGCATTTGGCCTCCTCATTGGAATCACTGTAGCTGGGCTCTGCTATCTCACTGATTAGCACATGATAACAAATGTATATTAGTGTGCTAAGAAGGTAGACCAGAAGACTTTTCCTCATAATTCTTAATTGAATGAATTTGAGGAAAGATCCTGTATAGAAATAGTTTGATTTTTTTTGACAGACTGATCATTTTACATGTATATGGAGAATACTTTTAACAAAATTTTCTCATTAAAATTACAGATGTGCATTAAAAAAGTATAGAGGTGGGAAAGATGTATCTGAGCTGTGTATTATTTTGTATACATAAGATTGGCGTTTCTAAATAACCAAGCTTAAAACTAAAAGTGTTCCATTTATGGCCAAATAGACTTGCATGCCAACAGAAAGACATTATGGTATTGAAACCATATGCAATTCTAGCCATATTTTTCTCTTTTCTCTTTATGGGTATTGCATGATGGTATTTCTAATACAAATACTAATATGCTTTAGAAATAATGGCACTCGCAGGTCTTTCATCATATTGTATCACTGCTTTATCATATTAGGCTAATACACTGCGAGAGTTGGTAGAACCTCTCCATGCCAAATCGGATCCACTTCTGTTGGCACTCAACCCATTGGACTCACAGATTGATAAGCTAATGTTTAGAGAATTTAGATCGGAGAGAGTCGGCACGGCATACTCAACATCAACCTCTTGCAAGCAACTAAAATGGCCTCGTCCTTGCTGTTTATAACAGGAAACAGACTTTTAAAAAGCTTAGATCATCAAGTGTTTTGGATTGGGGACCTCCCTAAAGGGATATTAAGAGGGGCAGGCCACTCTTAAGAAGAATGCGAGCTTTCTACACTGGAACTAGCATAAGATCAAAGCCAATCAAGATGGAGAACAGTGACAGAAAACCGCCATTTCTGTGGGAGAACAGAAGGGGAAGGGTATTGACTGGGAAGGGCTCTGTGTGGTGACACCTCAGTTGTGTTCTCCTGACACCAGGAAAGGAGAGGGATCAGCTCCGATAACTAGGAAACCCTGGCTTTTTAATGGACTCTTTGGTGGCCTCTTTACGGCAAAGCAGAGGAAGCAAATTCTGTGTATTACGTGTATTTTGCATTTTTTAAATTTGACGTGCTGTATTGTACTAAATTTAAGTGTAATTTATTAAGGCAAGGTATACACAACCTGCTCTGAAATTTACTGTTTATTCTATTATAAAGTGTATTCAGGTGCAACACAGAGACTGCTTTTGGTGACACTAATGAAGAAGATTCCTCACGCCAGGCTTTATTAGATTCCTCAGCTAATATCCTAACTTTTTCCTTATTTCTTGGCACTTGTATACAAATGGTGTTGCCTCATAGGACAGGCATGAGCTATTCTTTTCTGTAAAATTTTCCGAATCTATAGGCTGTGGTTTTCACTTTTGAAAAAATATTTTGTCTGGATGTCTTTCAATCTAGCTTCAGATATTATTTAATACTATGTAACTGGGTCCCTTATGGCTCAATATTGCTTATTTTTCTTCTGTGGTGGATGTGAAATTTCCTTTATTTAGTTGGATAAAATACTCTGTAATAATTTCAATGCTAATTAATGGATATTTCATACTGTGCAATGAACAGATAATATAACATTGTATTTGGAAATGTTTTTTCTTCCTGTCACCGCAGTGTGTGGTATTGCATAATGTGAATACCTGTAAAAATATAAATTACTTAAAAATAAAAATATGACCAATTGGTATCAGATCTTTTTAGATAGCTAAATAATTTGCTAAGTATGCTTGATAGTAAATATCTTTCTAAAGCGAAGTAATATTTGCTTCCTTCTCACAAATGGAATTTGTGTTGTGAATAAAATCACATTGATCTGCCTTACAACTGCCTCTGTGCTCTAACCGTTTTAATGTGTTTTTTTAAGTATATATAAAAAGGATGGTTCTGGTATGTAGAAATCCATCAAAAAGTATTTTGTTGGTATTTAATATTAGTGGAATTGTCTTGGGTCATTCTCCCTGTGTTTTATAGTGAAATTTTATGATGTGAAGAATTTTTTTGAATTAAGGACTACGGTGACTCCACATTGATTTTTAAACATAATCATCTCTTTGCTTTGATTTTAAAACTGCCCCCTTTATGAATTCCTGTCTAAGAATTAGATACTTTGACCTGCATGTCTCAGTTAGTTAAATTTTCTAAATTCTGTGGTAGATGTAGAATCAGTCATTTATGTCTGTGGTTGTCCTTCAAAGAACCTATCCTTTGGGTCAATAAGTCAATGCCAAGGATACCAACATTTTGCCATCTGAACTATTAATCATAAAAACTACTGTAGTATCCTGGAAATTCAACCACTGTCATATACTGTGGCATGTAACCACATAATTTGGCAGAAACAACATGCTTAGAGAATGAAGTATAGAATAAACTCCAACTCTGTCTCTCTGTCTCATCTTTATAGAAGTAATCTTTACTGTTCTGTAGAAGGAACTGACAGACACTAGTATGGGCTGTACTTGATTTTGGTGAAGCACAAGGTCATTCTTATACAGGGATAGGTTTCACATGTTCTTTAAAAATACACTTAGCAATACTAGTGGATTCACTCAATCTGACTTTTAAAAGAAGGATTTTTTCTCACTAAAATTAATTTTATCAGAGAATTTCTGTTATTTTGACTAAGAGAAAAAACAGATTACTTTAAATTATGAAAAGGGTAGCTGATTACAAAGCAATGAGTAAAATCCAGCTTTTAAAATCTAATTCTTTTTTTAAAGATATAACCAACTGCTCTCCCCCCAACTTTACAATGCTAGACACAGCTATCTAGATGACATATAAAAACAAGAATTGAGAGAGATAACATTTAATTATAAGACAACTCAAAATACAGTAAACTCCTGAATACATAATCATCATTAACATAAAACCTATGAACATTCAACCAATCTACATTAAACCCATTGAAAGTTTAATTGTCACCTTGCATAAAAAGAAGTTGTTCATCATGGTGCACTAGTAAATTAGTATTCACAGAAAATATTCCCGTTGTCTCAATGCAAATGTTTAATTGACCTTCATGACAAGAATAGTGCTCCACATACGTGACACTGTTAGCCTGGACGCCTTCTGTGGTTGTACAAGAACGAATGCCTCTCACATTTGACTGATGACTAATGCTACTATGTCCAGCCTTCTCTCCCCCTTGTGACTTAGCCTTTCCCAGCTTTCTGTGCTCATTACCCAGCTGTGTTGTGGAAGGAACAACTGTTTCCAGGAAGACATCATTATCCAATTATAAAAGAGCACAGTTCCCTTCCAAAACATGTACCAAAACTGATTATCCATTGTTGGCTTGGTTCTTCACAAGCCCAGTTGGTATACTTGTTTTGTTTTCTTTCCATTTTTTTTTTACTATCTTTCAACATTGTCATCACAGTCATGGGGAAATGGGGAGGACACCAGAATGAAATTTTGGGTCGCCAAGTTTGTGTTCTGCTGTCCTTAATCTTCACCAAAGGAACATGAATGAAATTGTACAATAGACTGTCATAAAAATTGCACAGTCACCTCCTCTTTGGAGTACTGTGTGTACCAAGTAGAGAAAACCACCACTCAGTTTAAACTTTGGGTGCATGAGGCACCATGCCAGATAGAAGAATGGGAAATGCAAAAGAGAGCAGGGGTTTTCTGCTCAATGAAAGTCACAGACTAGGTCTTTGAAGGAGGATGTACATGGGGCCAATGAGGCACAGGAAGAAAAAAAACTGGAATTTCTCCTCAGCTCTTACAGCTCATTTTTTTTCAAATTTATTTTCTGTCTCTGTTTTATAACATGCATATCTATTAATACAGAGTAATTGCATGAATATAAGTTATCAGAAGCAGTACTGTTTTTAACTGACAAGTGTACACAATCAAAAAGTTTGGAAACTGCTGAGCATGAATGTAAGGAAATACATCAACTGAAGACCTTTCGGTATTTGAGAAATGTATTATCAGCTGCTAATAATCCATTTGCAAGAAAGTTCCAACAAACTATTATTTTGCATTAGCTAATCTTTTCTTTGACCTTTTCTTTATCACTACGTGGAGGGCATATGCAACCTGAAAGCACCAAACAATCAGCTGCTGTGATGCTCACCACATAGGAATAGGGTCACAATATTTCACAGTGTAGCTAGAGTATCAATGAAGCAACATAGTGTCTTCTTTTGTCCCTGCCATGTATAACACAACCAGAAATGACCCTCCCTTGACACAGAAGTTAATTTATAAATAACTTCTTCGTGATACTCAAATCTATCAGTCAATGAAATTTTATGTAGTAAAGAAAAATCCATATATTCTCTTTGCTTTAATACAATTGGAAAAGTTTATCATCTGACACAGAACTAATTTACATGTTGTAAATATAAATATAATGTGGGAGGGAATTTATTTGTACAAAGGCCCAGAATTCCTCAACGAATTAGATACCAATGAAAAGTTTATTGTAGCAGCAATATACTTCCTCACTAACAATCACTGAAGGTTCCTAAATATGTCCTCTGGTTTGCATGTGGTCTTCTACACTTTGCCAACTTTCAGAAATTCATTCAAATTGCAAAATAGCTGGTATTCTGCCAGTGCTCCAATGACATGTTGAAAGAAAGTCGATCAGGAAGCAGACTTCACCAAGTGCTTGCCTGCTCTTCTAAAGCAAGCCTCTTCTAGAAGAAGAAAAGCAAGGGTTTAAAAAGAGAAACCAGAAGAGAAGTGAGAAGGAGACAAAGAAGAAGAGGGCAAAAAGAGAAGAAAATAAAGGTGCTTTCATATTTTCAGTTGCAACAGTAGCCCCAATTGGCTTAATTGGTATTCATCTCAGGAAAAAAAATCAAGGAAACCGATTAAAATTATAAAAGAAAATAAAGGTCTGTTTTTGTCTTGAATGTTGAGTTCTGTGTTGTTTTGACTGTTGAGCACAGTGATTCAGATTTATAATGTGATCCTGCCCCTCACCCCCGTCCTTTGAAAATTAAAGGATTCTTTGTCTAGTCTTAAAATGTTCAGTGATTGGTGGCATCCTGTGGTAGCCTGGCATGTCCATCCCTCATCCTTCCTCATCCCACTGCTGTGTCTTGTGATGTTGTATATGTGTATGATGTATAGAGGTGGGGGGGTGCCTTACTTATCTCTAATAGGAGCCGCACTATTCCATTACGAGGAAATGTTTCTGTGTTCCGTCTCATTGTGATTGCTTGTTCATATGTGCTGCCCAGAGATAAATCTATATTCAATTATTCTTACAGCTGCCAAACAGGATTCTTTGTAGAATTATGTTGTCCTTTGGTTGAATGCCTTTATTCCCCCTTAACGGCAAGAACAAGGGGGAAAAAAACTTTCAGTTTTTGTTTATTGAATAGCTATGTTTATCAGTTTTATATTAAATCTTTATGTATCCTTTTAAAAGTAAAACTACATTGAAACTTTATAAAAAAATCATCTGGCCCAGTATTCCACAAAATTTCAGAACTGGGAAGAAATAAAACTGGGCAAGAATGTTTTTTAAACAAAATATATACTCCCTACAGTTTTAGGTAATGTGGAAGGTTATTTGTAAAATGAAAATTTACTATGTAAAAACACTCCACTCCCTTAGATCTTAAAACTATAATCTGAATCCATTTTTTCTTCACCTTCTTTCAAAAACTGCAAAACTAATGATACATTAGAACACCTGATACCTAAACTACTATAATTCACATGTAGGCCTCTCATTTCTCTGTCACTCTCTGCTCTATGAAATTACATCAAGTTTAAGATGTAGTCTTGCCTTGAGGCTAAAAGAATAACTGCTAAATAATGCTTAGGGGTCCTTTCCTGGCCTATGATTTTATGAAATGGAATTATGCTGTTCAGATGTATCCTTGTTTTTATAACTCCATTTAGTTACTCTGAATGACCTTATGATTCTGTGCCTTCCTGGATCCAAACCATTCTCAATTAAATTCACTATCCCATTTCATTCTTGCTCTTAACCCACAAAGCAGTTTCTCCTTTTTACAGTCCTCTATCCATCCATCCCTCAAAATTCTCTAGGTGTTGCCAACATTCAAAGATGAGCCAACAGAAAATTTTAAATATGTTATTTAAAAGTGTTGTTGTATTTTTAGATTATAGTTCTAAAGTAGATACATGATTAGGAAGTTAAAGTTCATGGAATTAGTAATAGCATGTGCTGATGATAACAAGGAACTTTCTAAGGGAAGGACTCAATTATCATACCTACCAACAGTTGCTAACCTCAGCATCAGAGGCAAAAATTGAATATGAAACTTAAATGAAGCTACTTTTTAATACTAAAGGTGATCCCTTTAGGTTAAGGTACTGTGTTTGTGGGCTTTGGGGGTGGTTTTAGGTACACTCTAAAAAGTTTTTAAGAATGCTGCATGTTAAGGGAGTCTCACAAATTCATTAACACTTAATTGTTAAATGCACAGCTCAAATGATTGTTGACAAAATTGACAGTATCAAATTCTTATTCAAATCATGAATTCTGGAGTTACACTGCCCAGTTGGAATTCTAGCTCCCCCAGATACTGTGACCTTGAACAAGGTCCTCCCTTGCTGTGAAATTAAAATCAAATAGATCTACTCCTAGCTTTGTTGTAAAGATTAAATGAGATTATGACCATTAAGCATTTACTCTATTCTGTGGCACATATAAATATTTACTATTATTGCCAATTAGAGTCTTTTTGAACTATGTCAGAAAGCCTAAAATATTCACATGGACCATGATAGAATGATTAACATTCCATATTGACTCCTTGAGCCAATACAATTAGTACTCCTCAAATAGGACTCTATTAATGGAAACAATGGAAACATGTTATAGCCCTAATCCTATCTACCACCACGAGTAAAATCCAAGTCCATCTTTGTTTATTATTGTTGAGAAAGGTATGACACCAGTATTCAGGCATTTAAAGAACAAGATGGGAGTTTGACTTGTTCAGTAGATTTAAGGTCCTTTCCTGAACCACTCTTTAAGATTTTTTTCTCAAAAACATTTCATTGCAGTGTTTTCTTCCTGGGTCTTACAAATGCTAAGTAGCTTCTCTTAGTATATGCCAGATTCCTCCATAATTTTCATATAAACATATTCCCATATTT
Source organism: Micronycteris hirsuta (assembly GCA_004026765.1). Lineage (NCBI taxonomy): Eukaryota > Metazoa > Chordata > Mammalia > Chiroptera > Phyllostomidae > Micronycteris > Micronycteris hirsuta. The sequence goes on along the minus strand of PVJI01004232.1, from coordinate 6,803 downwards.
GATTTAATTAAAGCATTATTATTGATCATTTATGATCATTTAGTATATTTACAATGTGATGGACATTATTACTATGGCAGTCACGTGAAACCTAATAATCCTCAATGGCACACTATAGGAAGATTTTTATAATCAAATAGATTTCAATGAATGACATTCCATTTTATGAAGTCTGAAAAAATGTAAAAAGTCAGTTTATTGCTAAAACAGGAGAGCTCTCACTAATCAACATTTCTATACTTACCAATATAATGATAAGGGATATTTATTAATGTTTTATAATATTAAATTATGTGCAGGGGTGTTTCTGTGTTGTGTACCTTTTGTACTCTAATTCTTTGAACTTAATGGACTCCAGATATTTACAGTAATTTGCTACTAAGATAATATTTTGTTAATCAAAGCATCCTATTATCTCATCGTTCTAAAACAATCTGCTGTCTGTAGCTACTCTTACCAAGTAAAACTAGCAGCTGTGGGTTTGTTGAGATTTTTTTTTAATGTAATAGAGTGTCTTTCCAATTATTCATTATCTTGGTTTTTTAGATGATTTTTAGTAGGTTTTTAGTAGACTTTTGGAGTGTCAAATACATGTTTATTACTCTGGATTCATTTCTCTCTCTTTTTGGACATTACAGGTGAAAGTGGGGAAGAAAAGTTAGGAGACTCATTGCAAGATTTATACAGGGCACTGGAGCAAGCCAGTCTGTCACCACTGGGAGAACATCGCATTTCAACCAAAATGGAGTACAGGCTATCATTTATAAAGAGATGCAATGATCCTGTGATGAATGAAAAACTACACAGGCTGAGAATTCTCAAAAGCACTTTAAAGGTAAGATAGGAAATGGAAGGAGACATTTGTATTCAAGAGATTCATTCCTGAATTCAAAGGCAATTTCCAGAAGGAATACAAAATGGGATGGGAGGGGGTGGGTTGGGTAGGATAGGTAAACAGGAAAACATGGAGCAGAGCTGTTCTTGTAGCTTAATAAGTGAATTGGTAAAGAAGAAATAATTTTAACTTCTCACTAACATCTCAAAGTACTGACTAAATGTTATGTGACTTAGTTCAAGGAGAAAAGAGGATGTAATCAATTTTTTTTCCAAAAATGCAAGTCTGGTGTTATTACTCAATCTTTCATTTTCCTAAGACAAATGTGCCATGTAGTGTAAGTAATATAGTTATTAGAAGAACACAGCATGCATGCAAAATGCAGTAGTGAGTGCTAAAAGGATTTGCGGTATTTCAGGACTATTTCCTGAAGCGCATTTAAGTGAAGCCACAGTGATTCGTGTTCCATGTAGAAATTTTATAATTATTCTGTTTACACTATTAGTTCCCAGTTCACATGTTCCTTTCCTATTATACATTTCCACAAGTGCTCACTCTCTGTGGTCTTCTTATTATGCCACCCCCAGATTGGAGAGGAGAGGGGAGCTGAGAGGTAGGAAATCTAAGAAGGCAGAAAAGTGAGTGCCCTCTCTGTATGTGTCTGGCAGGGAGAGGGCCTGCCAAAAAAACTCTCCTGCAGGCAGGCTTTGCACCCTTGAAAAATCAAAAACATGAAAGAACTATCCTACTGAGCAAAAGGGCAAAGGGCTCCTTAGGGAAGTATTTCACATTCATAGTATGGTGCTGAGGTTTTGTGATTTTGAAATATAGATGAAGACCAAAAAGATAAAATAGAAAGTGGATTATTTGAAAAAAATTTCCCGTAGCGGGTGGTCAAGTTTTCAGTCAAAAAGCTTTCGGTTGGTATTCATGCAAATACTACTGCAAATCCATGGGACAACCTAATGGCCTTTTGGTTACTAAGACCAGAATTTTAAAAAGGGCTATAATATTCCTAAGAATAATTCTGGTAACCAAAGTTACTCCAAAGATATCTTTACCCTCTCACCTAACAGACCCCCACCCTGCATGCCCCCCCCATTCAGCTCCAAACTGCCTGGCTGGGGCAGCAGGTCAGGCTCACGTATTTTAAAGACCTGCCCCTGTCCCTCTCTCTTTCAGCCCCTTGCCCCTATCTTTTATGCTCTGTAGATTCCAAAAAAAAAAAGGTTTCCTTCCAGTAGCAAAGAGTATGTTCCATTCAATGAGTAGTGATGAGTCACCAGGCATGCAATGCTCCACTCTCTGAGGCAAAGAAGGACAAAAATCACTGTAAAGAAATGTGCCTTAGAAGATTATTTGACTTTGGGTGGTGAGTACACAATGCAACATACAGATCATGTGCCATAGAATTGTACATTTGAAACCTATATGATCTTATTAACCAATGCCACCCCAATAAATTTAATTTTAAAAAAAGAAAAGAAAAAATAAATGCCCCTTGTTGGTAAAAAAAAAAAAAAAGACAAACTATAGAGCCCTATACTTTTTAGCATGGGAAATTAATAGGAAGTAGAAATAAACCACTAGGGAAGGACAACTGCCCAAGCAATCTTGTGTGTGTGTCATTCCTGAAATTGTAATAGGCCCTTCAGCAAGCACAGGGTGACTCAAAACATCCTTCGTTCCAACCCCGCTAACTCTGTCTGGTCCTAGGGACCAGAACAAATGCTTCGGCACATGACTGTCTTTCCCTTTCAAGTCTGGCTAGCCCAGAAGTGTGCCTTCCCACTTCCTGCAGAACATTCCCTAGATTTCCCTGTTCCTTCCTTGGACCCATAAAAGACAGGCACTGACCACCTATCAGAAGAGAAAGGACAGTGTAAATGTAACTCAAAACAGAGTATGGTAAGTCCACTCAGTGGCAGTGATAAAGTGTTATGAAGGAGAGAATATTTTTTCCAACTGATGAAGGAAGGCTTCAATAAATGAGAGGCATTTGAACTGGATCTTAAAGAATGAGCAAGGTTTCCATAGGTAGAGATAGTAAATGAGAAAAAAACTACGCAGAGTGGGCAATACAAAGCATACATTGGGAGTAGAAAAACATACTAGGATTTGAGTCTAAATAGCTGAGTTTGGATATACCAGAGCCATTGCTGATAGGCTTCTTAATTTTTTGCCTATTAACTTTTTATTTTAAATTTAAGCAATAGCTTGCTCACATCTTAACCACTGAATCCTTTTGCTTTTCAGGCCAGAGAAGGGGAAGTAGCCATTATCGACAAAGTCCTAGACAATCCAGACTTGACATCTAAAGAATTCCAACAATGGAAGCAGATGTACCTTGATCTTTTCTTGGATATCTGTCAAACCACCACCTCAAATGACCCATTAAGTATTTCTTCTGAAGTAGATGTAATCACTTCCTCTCTAACACACACCCATTCATACATTGAAACGCACGTGTAAGTGTATTCTGCCTTCAGGCCATCTGGTATCTTCTGGTACTTTGAACAAGTATATAAGGTAGTGTTTATATCAATGTGTGAGACACTTGATAAGCTATACTTCAGTGTTACCAAACTATATGAAACAAACCATATATGATCATAATACTATTGTCTTTAATGAGCATTTGTATATTTTATATGCAATTAGTGCTCAGTTTATGTTTACCATGTGCAAAATCAACTGTCTTCAATGACTTAAAATTAACTTTTGCAGACTATTCTGAAGACAAGTGGTCTTCAAGTAGAAAAAACATAAAATGGCAGTTTTCTACTTAAGGTCATCTTTTCTCCCTTTAAGTTAATTTTGTATAAACAAGACTTCAAAAGTAAATCACATTTTTTCAGGTACAGACATCCTTGTGGGTGGGAAAGAATTTAAACCTTTTTTATATTTATTAAAATGTTCTAAGAATTTTCTTAAACATTGCACAAAGTTTAATGCTGTAGTTTTATTTTTGTGAAATGTAGATGCGCCTACAAGAGTTAAGCAAAATAGAAGAGCATCAACATAAGAGAAGTTCAGGTATCTAATATTCGTCTTAATAGTCTATTAACTTGTGAAAGCTGGTTAATGGGAATACTATTCCAAATCTATGGAGACACTTAATGGTGTATCAGGGCAAAGCTTTGTAAGATGTTTTTGTAACTAAGACCAAAATTGAAGATAGAGCTGCTTTATTTTCTTGGTTTAAATCTTACTTTATTTTTGTAGTGATGATATGCTGATTGTGTACAGAAGAATTTGAGAGTGGATTTTTTAAAACACACTTAACTCACCCAGAAAGGCAGCTAACAGAATATATATATATATAAAGTTCAGCCCAAACTCATGTTTTTAAACTCCAACTCTTAAAAAAACTACAAGGTATAAACTGGAATGAATCAACTTTCCAATTAGTTTCCAATTTTCCTGCTAGTCCATTAATTAAATTCATGTAATTATACTTCAGGCAGGGAAATAAAATATGTTGAGTTATAGGCTGATGTGTGTTATAATATAGAAAACAATGTTGAAACATAAAAATGTACCTCTCTCCTGAGGAGCAAGAGGATGATGGTCATTCATTGATCTTTTACATTGATTTGTATGAGAGAAACCATTTATAGAGGTTTTTCCTGACTTCATGAATTGTATAGAGGGATGAAGTCTGTGAAAAAGTCCTCTTCATATATTTCCACTTATAAGCATCTCGTTTTTTAAAGTGATCACAGCATGATAATGACCGTGCTGCTTTTTAGTGTCTGGCTGCATAACGTACAAGTCACAATTTGCTGTTTTTTTTTAGGAGGAGGAAGGGACCCTCCTTTACTATTCTATATCCTAAACTCTACTTCTAATCAGCTTTATACTGTTGCCTGTACAGCTCAGTGAATGTACTTTCATCTCTAAAAGTTCAGACACATGCCAGTGAATATTTTTGCTGTCAAGGAGAAAGTAAGAACTCCACAGCGGGGATCTTTATCTTTGCTTTTGAAACCACCATTGAATCACTATCGTTTTGCAGACTTTGCACAACTGTACAGGAAAGTGGCCTTTCTACAGTACATTTTCAGTAATCCTATATTTACTCAAAATGGATGAGAATCATGTATTAATGTTTGTATGGAATTTTGGGTCCAGTGTGATATTTTTATCATTTAAAAAAAAAACTATTTGTAAAAACATTTATTTACTGCATGGATATTGATGCATATTAAATTTGTGGGATTTTGTATATGTAAAAAAACAAACAAAAATTCCTCTTGTCCTAAAATGAAGTGTGCTTGTTAAAGGTATTTAGACTTGTTGATGTTTACTAGACCAAATGTGTACATTCATTTCAAAATATCTGTACCTGATGGATGTCACGGATACAGCGGCCAGGCTGTGCCCTGTAAACAGCAAGCAGTTGATGGAAAGACTAGCTGGGTTGCTAGTAAGCAGCTTTTCCCTTTGTAAAGTCTGCTCTGTTGTTTTAAATGGTAAAAATTAAACTAATGAATTTTAAAAGACTTGTGGCTAGCCTAGCATGAGAGAGACCTTTTAACACTATATATCTGTACATTTTATTGCATTAGTGTCAAATCTAGGAGAGGGGCAGCACTGTAAACTGAAGTCAAATAAATTCAGCTCTTAACGAATCCTTATAAAGCACCTACTTTATTCATACAGAGTCCTCACCACATTCCTTTGTGATGCAATCACACAGCCACCATCCCTCCTTATAGATTCTGACTTTGCTACTCCATTGGCGGCGCAACCCAGAAGCGCCTGTTCAGTGTACAAGCATCTTCTCCGAGTCCCTATAAAATCAAGCCGGTTTTCCATTTCCCTGATGTGAACTTGAGCATTTCACCTACTCCTCTTTCCTTTCTCTGTGACTCTTTGGGGAAATTGGGGGAGAGAAGAGCCACCAAAAATAAATTTGCATTTTTTAATATAACCTACAGCATGTCTGCAGAATGAATATTTAATGAGGATAAAAGAAATAGGATTTTGTTTTTGTTAGATATTCCACTTAACCAAGAAGACTGATTATTAGGGCTAAGGTTGCTGAAATATAACTTAAAAGCAATGTGCTGTCTAAAGTCAGGGCAAATGCAGACAAGGGGTAAGGATGAGAGACAGAAAAACTTAGCCCAGGTTATTTTTATTAAAAAATTAAAGGTGCTTTCTTAGAGATCTTTTTCCCCTCTCATGTTCCATATTCATATTAAACCAGAACAGAACCATGGTTCTGGACCATAAAATCATACTTCTCCTTACAATGATTTCATGCTATTTAACCAAGGCACCTTCCCTTCACTATTTATTCAGATAATGCTGTCTTCTAGGACTATTTATTACAGCGTTTATAGCTAATAATTTTCTAGGTCTTGTATATAAGTTCTTATGGTACATTTTTTTGGCCATTTGGCACAAACGTAATCACTGTTTAGCACCTAGGGAAACACTAACAATATGAAGGAAAATAAGGTTATATTTTATTTTTGGAAGTCCATCTCTAGCCCAGCATGAGAATTTCTACAAATCCCCAGCTCACTGAAGATGATTCATGTATCCTTCTATTTGACCCCTCCTGTCTTCCCTTCTCAGCTTAAAGGGAAATGTGCCTCTTTGACCAAACCCTTATTGCCTCCTTTACCTTCAGAAGCCACTCAGTTCCCAGTCTCATTCTTAGGAAAAGCCCACAGTTGCTCCGCTCGAGCACGATTTTCTCCTCCCTTGACCTGAGACTGCCCTAACCCATTAAGCCCAACACTAAATCTGGAGCGTCTCCGATCTCTCCGTCCCTCTCCTCATCCCCACCCTCAGGCAGCTGCAGCACTGCGCACTGCAGGCCACTCCAGGCCCAGGGCAGCGCGCAGCTGATGTCCTCCCAGCGGTCCAGGTCAAGGTCATAGCCTACCACGTTGCGGGTAGGCACCTGGCGCGAGTCCTGCCACTTGACACCCCCCAGCAGCAGCGCTGTTTC
>PVJI01004231.1:98065-111541 GCA_004026765.1 Micronycteris hirsuta | reverse complement strand
GCTCCGCCCGCTTACCGGTCTGGACGAACGTGTCCTCTCTAACTTCTTGGCTGTTGATCTTCCACTCAGTTCGATTCTCTGTCCATTCTGGTTGTTCCCCCTTTGGTTGTGCAAGGAGACATAGTGCATCCACCTATGTCTCCATCTTGGCCGGAAGTCTGTTTTTCTTTTTTTATTTTTTAAATTACTGTTGACATACAATATTATATTAGTTTCAGGTGTACAAACCCATGATTAGACATTTATATAATTTATGAAGTGATCACCAGCATACATAGATACTACAATATTATTGACTATATTTCCTATGCTGTACTTTACATCCCTGTGATTATTTTGTAACTACAAAACTGTACTTCTCCATTCCTTCACCTTTTCACCCATCCCTCAATCCCCACCCCTCTGACAACCATCAGTCTCTTCTCTGTATCTATGAGTCTGTTTCTGTTTTGCATAGACCCTTTTCCAAAGAGGACATACATATGGACAATAGGCATATGAAAAGATGCTCAGCATTACTAATCATCAGAGAAATGCAAATTAAATCTACATTGAGATATCGCCTCACACTTGTCAGAATGGCTATCATCAATAAGTAAACAAACAAGTGTTGGTGAGATACACTGTTAGTGGGCATGCAGATTGGTGTGACACTATGGAAAAAAGTCTGGAGCTTCCTCAAAAAAATTGAAAATGGAACTGCCTTATGACCTAGTGATTCCACTTCTGGGTATATATATAAAGAAAGCCAAAACACTAATTCAAAATAATATAGTCATCTCTATTTTCACTGCAGCATTATTTATAATAGCCAAGATAGGGAAACAACTCAACATGCCCCATCAATAGACAAGTGAATAAAAAAGCAGCAGTACATATATACAATGGAATACAACTTGGCCATAACAAGAATAATCTTAGACCTTGAGATAGCATGGATGGAACTAGGAAGTATTGTATTAAGTGAAATAAGTTACTCAGAGAAAGACAAATACCAAATTATTTCACTTATATGTGGAATCTAAAGAACAATACTCTTAGGTCCATCCTTGTTGCAGAGGGTAAGATTTGATTCTTTTCTATGGCTGAATCATGCCACATTGTATATGTGTGTAGGGAACCAGTTTGTTTAAAAATGGAGAATGTGACTCAGCCCTGTATCGAAAACTGACAGGAGCAAAGTGGTGGGCAGGAGCCAGACCTTCAAACTGGTTTTCCTGTGGGAACCAGGCCTAGAAAATGCATCCAGACTGTTTTGACTTGCTCTTGCTAAAACTCCCTTGCCCTGGTCTGAAACAGTAGATGTTTATTGCCTATCTTCAAGGTAATTTCCAAAGCCTGTATGAATTTTCACAAGGATGGAGCATAATTAGCTTGCCACCTTTCCCTCCTGCATTTGTTATTTTTGTTTCCTTGATTGTACCTAAAATGTAGACAACAACGTTCTACATAATAGATAATAAATCCTTCTTTGATGTAAGACCCGAGAAAAACAATAAAAGCCTGTCCCCTTGGACACTTTCCCCTTGAGAGTTGGGTTGGGGCACTCTCCCCTTGAGAGAGTGGCCAAGGTGCTCTCCCCTTGAGAGAGGCAGCTGTAGGACTCTCATCTTAAGAGAATACCTGTACCGTCCCTTTTTCTCCACAGGACTTCTATAGTCTGTGTGCATTTGTTCTCAACTTCAGCCACAATATGCAGACTCTGCTGGCAGGAGTCTGCAACATATATGCACCACTTCCTTATCCATTTATCTATTGATGGACACTTAGGTTGTTTCCAAGATATATATACTTATGAGATAAACATATGGAGGTACATGTCTTTTTGATATATGCCCAATAATCTTTTCAATATATGTTTTATGTTTCTGGATAAGTACTCAGAAGTGGAATTGCTGGGTCCTTCTTTGTCTCTTTTCACAGCCTTTTTTTTAGTCTATTTTGTCTAGTGTAAGTATTGTTACCCTGGCATATTTTTGCTTCCATTTTCATGAAATATCTTTTTCCATCCTTTTACTTTCACTCTGTATGTGTCTTTTGATCTGAAGTGAGTGGCTTGTAGACACCACTGATAAGGGTCTTGTTTTGTAATCCTTTCAGAGACTGTCCTCTGATTGGAGCATTTAATCCATTTGTATTTAAAGTAATTGTTGATGCATATGTATTTATTGCCATTTTATTATTCATATTTTTATCTTTTTCCCCTTCTTCTTAAAGAACCTTTAACATTTCTTGTAGTACTGGTTTGGTGATAATGAACTCCTTTAGCTTTTTCTTGTATGGGAAGCTCTTTATCTGTCCTTTGATTCTAATAAATAGCTTTACCGGGTAGCATCATCTCAGTGATAGTTCCTTGCTTTTCATCACTTTGAATATTATGTGCCAATCCCTTCTGTTCTGCGAAGTTTCTGTTAAGAAATCAACTTAGGAAAACAGTCTTATGAGAGCTCCCTTATAGGTAACTGCTTTTCTCTTGCTGCTTTAACATTTTCTCTTTGTCTTAAAGATGCTGAGCATCACTAGCCATCAGAGAGATGCAAATTAAACCCACAATGAGATACCACCTCACACTGGTCAGAATGGCCTTCATAAACAAATCAACAAACAAGCGTTGGAGAGGATGCAGAGAAAAGGGAATCCTAGTGCACTGTTGGTGAGAATGTAGACTGGTGAAGCCACTGTGGAAAACAGTATGGTATTTCCTCAGAAAACTAAAAATGGAACTGCCTTTTGACCCATCAATTCCACTGCTGGGATTATACTCTAAGAGCCCTGAAACACCAATCCAAAAGAACCAATGAACCAATGTTCATAGCAGCACAATTTACAACAGCCAAGTGCTGGAAGCAACCTAAGTACCCATCAGCAAATGAGTGGATCAAGAAACCATGGTACATTTACACAATGGAATTCTATGCAGCGAGAGAAAGGAGGAATCCCTACCCTTTGTGACAGCCATGGATGGAACTGGAGAGCATTATGCTAAATGAAATAAGCCATGTGATGAGGGACAAATACCATATGATCTCACCTTTAACTGGAACATAATCAACAAAGAAAAAAGCAAGTAAAATATAACCACGGACATTGAAATTAAGAACAATCTGCCCTGGCTGGTGTAGCTCAGTGGATTGAGCATGGGCTGCGAACCAAAGAGTTGCCGGTTCAATTCCCAGTCAGGGCACATGCCTGGGTTGTAGGCCAGGTCCCCAGTGGGGGCCATGGTAACCACACATTGATGTTTCTCTCCCTCTCTTTCTCCCTCCCTTCCCTTCTGTCTAAAAATAAATAAATGAAATATTAAAAAAAAAAAGAACAATCTCACAATAGCCAGAGGGGGTGGGGGAAGGGACTGTGGGGAGAAGGGTATTCAGGAACTACTATAAAGGACACGTGGACAAAACCAAGAGGGAGGGTGGAAGCAAGGGAGGGGGTGGGTTTGTCCGGGGTGGGGAGAAAATGCAGACAACTGTAATTGAACAACAATAAAGTAAAAAAAAAATAAAGAAAAAAGAAAAATAAATAAAAGATTTTCTCTTTGTCTTTAACATTATGCATTTTCATTTTGATATGTCTAGGTATAGACCCCTTTGGGTTTACCTTGTTTGTGCTTACTGGTCTTTTATGTCTATTTCCTTCACCAGATGAGGGAAGCTTTTTGTTATTTTTTCAAATAGGTTTTCAATTTCTTACTCTATCTGTTCTTCATCTGGCACTCCACGATACAAATGTTAATATGTTTGAAGTTGTCCTAAAAGTTACTTACACTATCCTCATTTTTTTGGATTCCTTTTTATTTTTGCTATTCCAATTACATTTTTTTCTGCTCCCTTCTCTTCCAAATCGCTGATTGATGCTCTGCTTCATTTACTTCTGCTTACTCTACTGTTGATTCCTGTAATGTATTCTTTATTTCAGTTAGTGTATTGTTTATTTCCGAATGGTTATTTTTCATGTTTGTTTTATATCTCTACTTTTATGTTTCCTCTTTGTTGAAATTCTCAGAGTTCCTCTACTCTTACCCTAAATTCATTGTGCATTTTTGTAATCAGTGTTTTGTATTCTGCATGTGGTAAATTGTTTGTCTACATTTTGTTTAGTTCCTTATTTTTATTAGTTCTGTTCTTTATTTGGGACGTTTCTTTGTCTCATCACTTTGGCTGCCTCCTTGTGTTTAGTTCTCTGTATTAGGTAGAGTTGTAATGTCTTCAGGTATTGGTAGAGTGGCCTTATATAATTGGTGTCCTGTAGGGTCCAGTGGCATAACCTCCCCAGTCACCCAATCTGGGCACTCCAGGTGAGCTCCCCCACAACTCTGTGTGGACTACGTATACCCTCGTGTAGTAGTTGAGTCTTGATTGCCATTGGTAGATCAATGGGAGGAATTTATACCCAGGCCAATGGGCTTCAAGGAATGGTCACAACCATGGTGGAGGATTGGCTGTGCAGGAGTTGACCCCATGGAGAACTTAATTTAGTTGGGCTCAGATACCTGCCGAGTCCACCTCTTCAGTGTGTCACTTATGGAAGGGTTTGGGTGCTGTTTCAGCATGGTCTGAAATTGTCCACTGGGTACGCTGGTTCTGGGGCCTCCTGTGAAGTGCAAGTCAAGGTCAGCTGCCACCTGTGCCCTACCGGAGTCAACCTGGCATGAGCTACAGAGCAATCACTAGATGGGTGCTACTTTTTGCTGGACCAAGGTGAGGCCATTGAGAACTAAGGTGCCAAGGTGAGGCCATTGAGAACTAAGCTGCCTACAAATTTTCCAGGCCTGGGTCCACTGGGAAAGAATTGTGGGGTCTACCAAGGCCAGATACTGTTGGTGTGTGAGGTGTAGGAAAGTTGGCAGCATGAGGCAAGACAAATCATTTGTATGGAAAAGCCACTGGAAAGGGCTTGGGTGGCCTGCAACTTGGGTGTGGGGGCGGTTTAGAGAATCACCAAGGTGAGGTGAAGAGTGTGAGCCAGGTTGATGGAGGCTCAGATATGTTGCCTGCTTGCTAACTGTGGTGGTAGGAGGGGCTCTGCAAATGAACAATGGCCTCTGACCACACTTCTGAGAAAGCTGCCTCTCCAGCTCTCATCCTGATGCCAAACAACTGCATTCCCCAACTCCCGTATGTCCCTGGTGCCTTTTAAGCTGCTGTCCCAGCAATGGGCCTCAGATAAAGTGAGTTCAAGTAAGTTCACGTGCAGGCCCTTTAAGAGGAACTGCCTGGTACTCCAGTCGTCCTCCATCTCACTCAGCAGCAATCTCCACTGACTTTTACAGCCAGAAGTTACGGAGACTTTTCTTTCTGGCACTAGAACCCTGGGCTGGGGTGCCTGGCTCCTCACGGGGGACCTCTGCAGCTATAATACAACTCCAAGTTTTGTCCATGACACATGGATGTGGGACCAGCCTGTTCAGCATCTCCACCCCTCCTACAAGTCTGAAGTGGCTTCTTTTTTATATTTCTAGTTATAGGACTTCTGTTCAGCTAAATTCCAGGAAGTTCTCAATGATGGTTGTTCTTTAATTTACTTGTGTTTTTGACGTGGTTGTGGAAGGTTCCAGTTACTGAGTTTACATATCCTCCCATCTTGCCTGAAAAGTTTTTATTCTTTACATATATTTCTAGGTGCTTCTACTTCTTGGATGTGGCATATCCACATGACCTGCTTCTCGCAGATCCGTGGAAGGGATCTGTACCGAACACAACAAAGACTGAGAACTGAACTGATGGACCACCATCCATTGTCCTCAGATGGCCACTTCCTGGCACACAAGTGGAACAGAACTGAAGAACCCTGCCAACACTTTGGAAACTGAACTGCTTTGGATCACAGATCACAGGAGAGTTGGAACTCATGGTTTGAGCCTAATCAGATAGATTGTCTGCCTTGACAAAAATATCTACCTTCTCCAGAGGATAAAATTTTACTCAATTCTGTGATGTTTTAAAAATCATATTCACATGTTGTGCAGGCATCCTCATGATTTGATTCCAAGACATTTCTCACCACAGTAAGAGACCCATAAATGTTTGCAATAATTCCCAATTCCTTCCTCCTCTTATTCCTTGCCAACCACTAGTATACCTTCTGTGTCTATGAATTTACTTACTTTGGACATTTCACATAAGTGGAATAATATAATATGTAGTCTTTATAACTACTTCTTTCATTTAGCATGTTATCAAGTATCATACAGTACTTCATTCCTTTTTAACCAAATATTATTCTATTATGTGGATATACCACATTTTGTTTATAAATTTATAGTCAATAGATATTTGGGTTGTTTCCCCTCTAGTTATTATGAATAGTGCTGCTATAAATATTTGTGTACAAATTGTTGTGTGGACATACATTTTCACCCAATTTATAAGCACAGGATATTTTACGTTTATTTGTCTTCTTTAATTCCTTTCAAAAATGTTGTATTGTTTTTGGTCTAAAAATCTTATATTCTCTGGTTAAATTCATAATTACTTTATTATTTTTAATACTATATTAAGTGAATTGTATTTTTAATTTCATTTTTGATTGTTCATTGCTAGTCTGTAGTAGAAGACAACAGATTTTTTGGTTGGCCTTGTGTCATGCAAACTTGCTGCACTGGTTTATTAGTTCTAAAAGGTTTTCTTTGAGAATTCTTTAGGGTTTATATATGAGGTCTTTCTGGAAAAAGTCCAGCCATTGTTAATATAATGAGCATGGTTTGCACAACATCAGTGCAACCTGGCAGCCACAGAGAGTGGCCTAGAATGTGCATGTGTGAACAATAATGACTTCACTATACTGGTTAGTGGGGAGTGGTAGATGCCATTGAGTGAGCATGTGTACTGTGTGGCCATTGCATTGAAAATGACTGAGTGAGGACTTCCAGCCAAGATGGAGGCGTAGGTGGACACACTGTGCCTCCTCGCACAACCAAAAGAGGAAAAACAATTTAAAAAACAAAAATAGCCATATCTGACAGAAAACTGAACTGAGTGGAAGTCCGACAACCAAGGAGTTAAAGAAGATGCATTCATCCAGACCGGTAAGCGGGGCAGAGCTGGGTGGAGAGCACACAGCAAGACGCAGTTTGTGGAGCAGTACTGGCAACGCTCCAGCTGCCCAGAGAGGCCCATGGCAGGCACGCCTGGCCAAAACGCTGCAGGCGCACTCAGCGAAACCAGGGCTGAGACTGGTGGACTGAGCAGTCCCTCATTCTTGTGCAGATAAACCGGGAGGAAAAGCTGGGGAGCGGAACAGACCACATGGCCCACCAACACAGGGAAATAAAGCCTCAAACCAACAATTGAATACACCTGTGGGGGCTGAGGCGGCAGTGGGAGGAACTCCCGGCCTCACAGGAGAGTTCGTTGGGGAGACCCACAGGGACTTGGAACAGTGCAGGCCTGCCCACTCACCCTGGAGCCAGCAAAGAAGGACCCAGCTGCTTGTGGGTAGCTGGGGAAGTGCGGAGAACAGAGCAAGCGCCATTGTTCTCTCAGTCTCCACCCCCACAGACAGCGTCACAACACAGCAACGTGGGTTACCCTGCCCTGGTGAACACCTAAGGCTCTGCCCCTTAAAGTAACAGGCGCACCGAGAAAAAAAATGGCCCAAATGAAAGAACACATCAAAGATCCAGAAAAAATACAACTAAGTGACGAACAGATAGCCAACTTATCAGATGCACAGTTCAAAACACTGGTAATCAGGATGCTCACAGGTTCGATGAAAAATTGTCACAATTACTTGAACAAATGAGAAGGGATGAGAAGGAAACTGGGACTCAAATCAACAGAGTGAACCAGCAGAAAGGAAAAAACACCCAACCAGAAAAGAATGAAGAAACGAGAATTCAAAAAACTGAGGAGAGGCTTAGGAACCTCCAGGACATCTTTAAACGTCACAACATCCAAGTCATAGGGGTGCCAGAAGGAGAAGAAGAAGACCAAGGAATTGAAAACTTATTTGAACAAATAATGAAGGAGAACGTCCCCAAGCTGGTGAAGGAAATAGATTTTCAGGAAGTCCAGGAAGATCAGAGAGTCCCAAAGAAGTTGGATCCGAAGAGGAACACTCCAAGACACATCATAAGTACATTACCCAAGATTAAAAATAAGGAGAGAATCTTAGAAGCAGCAAGAGAAAAGGAGACAGTTACCTACAAAGGAATTCCCATACGACTGTCAGCTGATTTCTCAAAAGAGACTTTGCAGGCAAGAAGGGGCTGGAGAGAAGTATTTCAAGTCATGAAAGGCAAGGACCTACATCCAAGAATACTCTATTCAGCAAAGCTATCACTTAGAATGGAAGGACAGATAAAGTGCTTCTCAGATAAGGTCAAGTTCAAGGAGTTCATCATCACCCAGCTTTTATTGTATGAAATGTTAAAGGGATTTATATAAGGCATGGAGGGATATCAACAGGGGAGTGGTAGGGGGAGAGAGGGGGAAAAGGTGCAGAGAATAAATAGCATAGATGGTAGGTAGAAAACAGACAGGGGGAGGTTAAGAATAGTATAGGAAATGTAGAAGACAAAGAACTTATGTGTATGACCTATGGACAAAAACTAAAGGGCGGGGAATGGGGGGTGGGGATGGAGGGGGAAAAAGGGGGGGAAATGGGACAACTGTAACATCATAATCAATAAAATATATTAGAAAAAAGAAAAGTCTTTCAGGTTCTTCAAGAAGGTTCTCTCTTTGGCCCACTCCTTTTTAGTATATTCAACTTAAACAAATCAATTTTACTAATCAAGAGTGCTTGGGAAAGTTGCTTTACCATTTGCTCCCTTGGATTCCTTATCTGTAAAACTGAGAATAATGGTAAATAATAGTATCCTCACAAAGTATTTGTGAAAAAAATTAACTGAGTTAATACATATGAAGTGCTAAGGAAAGGACTTGGAACAGAGGAAGGGCTTACTTATTAGCTATCACTATTATCACTAACACTCTTTCCAGGGCAAACTCATCATTTAAACTGTCATCGGAGGTTTATGATTTCTAAGTCCATCACAGATCTTGGTCCTACCATTTCATTACCTAGGAGGTATCTCCACTTGGATTATATAAATGGCACCTCAAGTGAAATAAATCAACTATCTAAAGTAGGATTTCTACTCCGAACCAGATTCTCTTTACATGTTCATTCTGCTAAGGTATGTCAGTCACACTAGTCACCTCAGACTCATCATTTTCTTTTCTCTTATTCACAACCAATATGGTTGAAATAAAACAAAATGCTGTTTTTTTCCCTCTCTATAAAGGCAATACTTGCTCATTGTAGAAAATTTGGAAAATACGGGAAAAAAATTACCCTTAACAATAACATCCTAAACTTCCAGTTAAAAATTTCAACAAATTTCAACATATTTCATTTGTCTGCTATTTTCACAGATAATTGAGCCTACACAGATATGATCTTTTAAAACCTAAAAATGTCTTCGCCACTGGAAACATTTTATAAAACTTGTTTTCAACTAAGATTTTAAAATTCAAATTTCAAAAGTAAACATTTCTGAAGAATTGGAAAATACGAATGACTTAACATCTTGAGATGATTACTGTTAACATTTTGGTGTATCATGTTTCGCTACTGAAATATAAATTTGGGGGGCATTCAAATATACACATACATGTATATATAATTGTCCAAAAGCAGTATTTTGTGGCCTGCCTTAAATCTGCACTTTTAATTTTTTAAATGTTCTTTTAGAAAGCATGAATTTTAACAGGTATGCTTCATATTCACGTCTGACATCATACATTTAACCAATCGCCTACAAACCATTCCAATTGGAACATGCACACCGAAATGACCTGAGTGCTAGAAAGAATTACCAAAACTTTTGAGAAATTTTCAGGTAAAACATCATTTCATACATCTAGTTCACTGATACTCAAACTTTTTTATCTCATGGCACACATAAACTAATTATTAAAATTCTGCGTCACACTAAAACATATTTTTTGCTGATAAAAAAATTGGTATAACTTTGACTCACTCACACCAGACAGCTATTGTTGTGCTGGCTGGTGTCATTTTTTCATTTGACATCTGTGGAAAAAAGAGGTCAGTACCGTCTACTAGTCAGGTACTGCATATTTAAAAAAATTTTATAACACACACCGGTTGAAAACCACTGATGTAGTCACTAGTCCTAGGCCACAGCAAACGAACACTTTTTTCTCTCACTTAGGCCTAAACCGCTGCACATGCTGTGACAAGCAAACACTTAGGCCTAAACCGCTGCACATGCTGTGACAAGCAAAACTTGACCTGGGATCCACAGGACCCCCCACGCTGGCTGTGCGCAGGCGCAGCGTAGCAGTCGTTGGCGTGGCGCATAGTGCTTACGCAACACGCCGCGGCAGTCGCTTCTCTGCCGGGCGACTGTGCGTCACAGGCTTTCAGCCGCTGGGCTCCTGGAGACGGTGACTACTGTGGGCCTCCGCGGTGACCTCTCGCCCTCTGGGAGCCAGGTCGATCGCGCGATGAGGCGCAGTAAGGCCGACGTGGAGCGGTATATCGCCTCGGTGCAGGGCTTCGCTCCATCGCCCCGAGAGGTGAGTGTGTCCTGGAGAGTCGGGTGGCTTCCGCCTAGGCCTGGCCCGGATCCCGCGTGGCGCCCGCCTCATGGCTCCCGGTGGCTGCCGCTCCCTGGCACGTTTGGTGAGGAGCCGGTCAGCTCATGCGTTCCGGTGTGCGGCGTAGGGTCCATTAGGGGGGCGAGACCTCGGCGGGGGGCCATTAGTGCCAGCTCTTCCTCTGGTCCTTTCCCGACTGTCTTCACCAGTGGGCCCATCCTGTCCCTGGGTTCCTCCTCCTCTCTGGGTTTGGGCGCCTGCCATATCCGGCGGTGTTCTTTTCGTCGCCCGGACAGTTATCCTCCGCGGCGGAGGTGGCGCCTTCTAGGCTTGGAGGTTCCTGGACCAGCGGGGTTTGATACAGTTCCGGGTTGGGCTTTTGCTGCTGTGACGGGGCCCGTCGTAGGCGTCTTGGTGACCTGAAGTAGGGACAGCCACGTTTGCAACTGTTTTGACTGACCGCGCAGAAAGTACTGGGAGTCCCTACCCTGTTTTGGGGCGGGTGCTACCCGTCTCCCCTCCTAGCACTGTTTGGAAACTTACTTGCTTTTTTACTTTTTTAATTAAAACGGAATCTTGGGAATTCTAAATTTCTTACAGGGCGTTGTTGTTATGCTGTGCTTTAAAATTTTTAACCTTTTGATCACATGCTCTTAGGGCATTTTTTCCTCTATACACTTTGTATTTAATGCGACTTTAGTGATTGCGTGTGTCTGAGGAAAAAGTAATTAAGAGTGGCGGCCACAGGGTCTTGCCTGTGGTTGAATCAGCTGTACTGTTTATAAGCTGTGAGACTTCAGGCAAGTTAAACTTAATTCACCAATAAGATGGAGTTTGGGTATTGGTAAGAACATAAAGGACAATCCATGTTAAACATTTAAGGCAACACTTGGCACATAGTAAGCACTAAATAGATGTTGACGTTAAAAAGACAGTGATTCTGACCCGTTGTGGTCAAGGGCCTATGAGAATAAAGCTAAATAACAAAGTAAAAAAACCCAAACAAACACCAAAACTCAAGTACGATCAGCAACATAATTGTATCTTTTATCATATGCTAGGCATATACTCTCTTATTTTGTGCTCCCAACAACCCTGTGGATATTGACACCTGGAGAGATTAAAGATACTTGTCCAAGATCAGTAGGTGGCTCAGCAGGATTTTGGTAGGGGTTTGATTTAGTTTCTTAAAGAAATAGTGGAGTAGGTCACAGCCTATTCCTCCCGAGGAGAGGAATAGGTTTTTATATGCAGACTGTAATTTCAAATTGCTGGCGTAGTGATGAATACAAATATGGTACCTGAATCTAAAACAGGACCTTAATAAGGTTTTTCTGAATCCCTGAAGTTGATACAATTTTTTCTTTTAATGCAAGTTTAGAGCTTTCTGTGAGGTTGTTATTGGGGACTCTGGCTTCCAAAAATTAAGAACCACTGGTCTAGACATAAATTAGATTGTTCTTTCAACTTCCTTGCTTTTCCATAAAATAAAGAGGGTTGGGGGCAAAATTTTAATAGACAATGTCTATTGTGGCCATCTCTCTTTTACATTTCAAGAGTTGTTTTAATCAGACATTTTTCTTCAAGCAAGGATAAATTGTTTATTTACTTTAGAACTTCGGGGTTTCAGTGGAATATTGATTAGCGAGTGAGTAACTTTGAAACTTGTGAATGTATTTGGTAAACTTTTGCCTAAGTGAAGTGACAAAAAAGGGAGGGGATGGAGGCAGCAGTGACAGACACCATGAAGAGTAGAAGGAGATTAGTATTGGGTTGGCCAAGATCAGTTTTTTTCCATAAAAGTTTTCATTTTCACCAATAACTCTGTTGATTTGGATATTTTAGCTATCTCCTGATACTGGCTTCTAGTGGGTAGAGGCCAGGGATGCTGCCAAACATCTTCCAATTCTCTTGTATTTCTTTAATTTTTGTTTTTCCAGATGGCTTCTATTTAGTTTTCCTATGTTTCTGCCTGGTTGGCTTCCCAGTCCAGACCCCTGATTTCTACTCCTCAGGCAATTTGACAGCTCTTAGTTTGTTTGTTCTACTGTTTCCATCTATACTTCATACTTCTGAGTAGCACGCATGTAAACTTTTATTTTTTGATCTCCTTTTCTTCATTTTAGATAGCTTTCTACTCTGTTCCTCCAGACCTTTGTCCACAGATGTTTTTATTTCCTTCCTTGTTCTACCAGTTCTGTTACAGTAATTTTTAGTTAAATGAATATTTAGTGCATTTGAGTCACCTTTATGGTGTAGTTTAATTTTTCTGGAGTTAATAATTATTTATTGGTTTGTTTAGTTTTCTGTGATGTGTTACTAATTCTTTATCCAAACTCAATTTAAACTCTCAACTGTGATCAAACAATTCACATCATTAATTTCAAATTTAAAACTTTTTTTTTTTTTTTAAAGAATCTTCCTTCTGGAGCATTCTTATTTTACTGCTCTAACCTGGAGTGATTTCTGTTTCTGTTTCTGTGTGCTACACAGCTGTGATCTTTGGAGTTTTGTTGATCATTTTGAGACGTCCTTTCACTTTTCTGTGTTAGACTTTTGCTTTCTTGTAACTCTTGTCCTCTTGATTTACTTCCTCTGTTGTGGTATAGCACAATCTCCAGTTTGCTTTGAGAAGGAATATGTGAGATTAAAAAAAAAATAGTATGCCTGAAAAATGTCTCTATCTAATTTAATTGATTGGTTATCAAATTCTAGGTTTGAAATAATTGTTTCTTCAATTCTGAGAGCAGCACTTAATTTTTTGATCATTTGTACTATTGTTAGATGTCTGATGTGATTCTTGTTCTTGATAGCTTACGGGTTTTCTGAAAGATTCTTTTGAACTGGTAAACCTATTTCCTTCAATTCTGGGACATGTCTTTGAGGCACTCCCCCCCCCCCCCCC
>PVJI01004231.1:0-97965 GCA_004026765.1 Micronycteris hirsuta | reverse complement strand
ATTATATTCCCTGTGCTCTAATCTACATCTCTGACTATTCTGTCACTACCAATTTGTACTTAATCCTTCACCTTTTCCACCAGGCTTTCCACCTCCTCCCCCTCTGACAACTATGAGTCTTTCTATTTTCTTTATTTTAAAGTTCTTTAGATTCCACATATAAGTGAAAGCATAAGTTGGTTCTGGTTTGATTCTCCACACTTTTCTCTCTTATTTGTGTCTTCTTCTGTTTATTCTATTTTGTAAGTTTATCTTCCGGGGTATTGGGATTGGGCAAGTCACCATTCAGTATCTAGACTTTGCTTATCCCCCTTTGTATCCCCTGCCCTCACCCTTGTTGGGTCTTCACAAGTTTGAAATTCATCAGTTTATACTGAGAACAAGCTCATTTACTTCAGCTTTTTGCAGTAGGTGTAGGAGAGGTGGGAGAGTCAGTTGTGGCATCTTTCAAGGTCTGAATATTTCTACAATGTTTTTATAGATAGCCTCATATCAATTCTTGATGCTTAGCAACTTAAGTGACTTCAAGTGTTTGCTTACAGTGTCATAAAGTGTCACAGAAAGAAGCACACTGACTGCATTACAAATAGTCCTTTATAGCATTGCCTCTGCTCCTTCCTACCTATGTATGTATCTTTACACAAGATTCTTCTTCAGTTCCTTTGTGAAATGAGCAGATCGGAGACAGAAGATTATCAAGTTTACCCCAAATTTTATGGCTCTGTATTTTAGTTTTTAATAGCTGTTGTTTATCTTAAGACAGTCCTCTTTAATGAGATGGTAGGAAGCAAAATAGGTTAATGGAGTTGATTTCTCTTTTATATGTTAACATTGAATTGTGAGAATCTATTCATTTTTAAAAAGAAGGAAGAAAGCTCTGTTCCTTTTAGTGCCATCTTGACTGTTATGTATTATTGTCATAAACTTCCTCATATCTTTTAAAATTATGAGTTCATGTGCAGGGCGGGTGGGTGTGGGAAACGGAAACTGTACTCAATTCTGGTACATGCCTTTGCTTTTAAAAAATACTCCTGATTTTCTTGACCTGTTTTCGCAGGTGTTAAGAGTACTGAATGACGTTTAAGGTTGCTTATAGTTCTTTAGTTTTAGAATATACCTTGTTAAGGAGGATATAGTGTCAATACTGTCATACTAAGATCACTTAGAATAATTTTCTGAGTATATGTCACTACTTCGACATAAAATTAGTTAATATTTTTAACAGCTCTGTTAAGATATAATTCACCTACTATACAGTTCACCCATGTAAAGTGTACAGTTAGTGAGTTTTGGTATGTTACTTTATTGATGTTTTAAATTATAATAAAACATATATAACAAAATTTGCCATTTTAACCACTTTTAAGTATACAATTCAGTTATATTAATTACAATCATAATGTCGTTTAACCATCACCACTTTCTACATAGTTAAGTTTTGAGGGGAGTTCAAAGTTGTATACAAATTTTTGCCTGCATGGGAGGTCAGCACTCCTACCCCTCAGAGTCAGCTGTCTTTATAAAACTTTTATCACCCAAACAGAAACTTCGTACAATTAAGCAATAACTTCCATGTTCTGCTTCTTCCCATAGTCCCTGGTTACCCCTAATCTACTTTCTTTCTCTATGAACTTTCGTATTTTAGATATTTCACATAGTGGGAACATACAATATTTGTCCTTTTGTTTCTAGCTTATTCCGTTTAGCATGTTTTAAAGATCCATTCATATTGTAGCACGTATCAGAAATTCATTCCTTGTTATGGAATGAATTCATTGATAATAATTCATCAATAATAATTCATTGTATGTATATACCACATTTTGTTTATCCATTCATGTTTGTTTTTTTTAAAGATTTTTAAATTTATGTTTAGATAGAGGGGAAGGGAAGGAGAGAGGGAGAGAAACATCAATGTGTGGTTACTTCTCATGCGCCCTCCACTGAGGGCCCAGCTAGCAACCCAGGCATGTGCCTTGACTGCGAATCGAACTGGTAACACTTTGGTTCTCAGGCCAGTGCTCAATCTACAGAGCCACACCAACAAGGGCTATTCATCCATCTGTTGAAGGACATTAGGATTGTTTCACCTTTTGGCTGTTATGAATAATGCTGCTGTGAACATGGGTATACAAATACCTGTTTGAGACATTGTTTTTAGTTCTTTTGGGTATATATCATAGTGTACAATAATGAGGTTATATTCTATGTTTAGCTTTTGAGGAATCACCAAACTTTTTCATTCCAGTTTTTCTATATCCTTGCCAAGACTTATTTTCTTTCTTCCTTCTTTTAAAAAGTTTTATTGTAGCCCATCTAGTAGGTGTGAAGTGGTTCCTCATGATAGTTTTGATCTGCATTTTCTTAATTACTAATAATATTGAACATCTTTTCCTGGCTTGTTGGCTATATCCATATCTTCCTTAGGGAAATATCCATACAGGCTCTTTACCTTTGTTTTTAATTGAATATTTGTGTTTTTGTTGTTGAGTTGTGGAAATTCCTTTTTTTTTTTTTAAGATTTTATTTATTTACTTTTAGAGAGAAAAGAAGGGAAGGAAGAAGCGAGGGAGAGAAACATTAGTGCGAGAGAGAAACATAGTTGGTTGCCTCTTGCAGGCGCCTCAGTCTGGGATGAACCCACAACCCAGGCATGTGCCGCAACTTTTAGCTTTGCAGGAGGATGCCCAACCCACTGAGCCACACCAGTCAGGGTAACTTGTAGAAATTCTTTATTTATTTTAAGATATGATTTCCTGCCCTGACTGGTGTAGCTCAGTGGGTTGGGTGCTGTTCCACACACCAAAAGGCCACAGATTCTGTTCCTGCTTGGGTACATCCCTGAGTTGTGGGCAAAGTCCCTTGTTGGGACACATGTGAGAGGTAACCGATTGATGTCTGTCTCACACATCAATGTTTCTTTCCCTCTCTTTCTCCCTCCCTTTCCCCCTCTCTAAAAAATAAATAAAATCTTTTTAAAAGTAGATAAGATTTTCAGATATTTTTCTCATTTTGTAGCTCTTCACTTCCTTTATAATGTCATTTGATTCACGGTAGTTTTTAATTTAGATGAATTATATTTTATCTATTTTTTTCTTTGGTTTCTTGCGCTTTTGGTGTCACGTCTGAGAATACATTGCCAAATCCAAGGTCATGAAGACTTACCCTTATGTTTTCTTCTGAGAACTTTATGATTTTTGGTTTTTATATTTGTTGTTGATTCATTTTCAGTTGTATATGTTGTGAGGAAGGCGTCCGATTTTATTTTTCTGTATTTGCAAAGAGGATATTGTTTTCTCATTGAATGAATTTGACACCCTTGTCAGGAATCAGTGGATCATAGATTTAGGGGTTTATTTCTGAACTCTCAATTCTCTTTCTACATGTCTGTTCTTTAAAAAAGAATTTTGTTGATTGATTGATTGATTTTAGATAGGAAGAGGGAGAGAGAGAGAGACAGACAGACAGACATTGATTTATTGTTCCACTTACTTATGAGTTCATTGGTTGATTCTTGTATGTACCCTGACTGGGGAATCAAACCCACTACCTTAGCATATTGGGATGATGCTGTAATCAACTGAGCTACCTGGGTAGGGCTCTATTGATGCGGACCCCACGCCTCCGTGGGGTCTGTGTGATGTGGCTGCTGCAATGAACAAATGCACAGAGACTACAGAAGTCCTGTGGAGGAAAAGGGATGGCATGGCCAGTCTCTGAGTGAGAGAGAGAGGTCCCTGACCCCTGCCTGGACAGGCTTTTATTGCTTTTCTGGGTACATTACATCGAAGATGGTTCTCATTTACTATGCACAGGTTCCCTGTAGGTGATTACCTTTTACAGATAATAAAGGAAAGAACATTGCTAATTACTTCAAGAGAAGGATGTTACAGACCCAGGGGAAAAGTGGTTGAACTGGTTACACTCCATGCTTCGAGGCTTAGCACAGACTTTAGGAAGTTACTTTAGAGATACACAGTAAATATTTGTTGCATCAATCCAGGGTGAGGGAGTTTTAGCAAAAGCAAGTCTTACAGCGGCCTAGGTACAATGCAGGCCTGATTCCCCATGGGAAAACCTATCCGTGAGTGTGGGTCCTGTGTGCCGAACCTCGCTCCCCACTGGCCTTTCCGAGTGGGGGCTGGGCTACATTTCCCACTCCACGTGATATGGTTCCGTATACTATATGTTCTTACTGCACTGTTTTGATTGCTGTGGCTTAGTAGTAAGTATTGAAATTGGGAAGTGGTGAGTCCTCCTTTTTTTTTTTAAAGAGTGTTTGTCTATTCAGGGCCCCTTGCAGTTTCATATGAATTTGAGGATTGCCTTTTCCATTTCTGCAAAACAGGCTGTTGGAATTTCCATTGGGAATGCATTGCTTTGGATAGTATTGACATCTTGGCAATATTAGGCCACGTTATCCATGAACATATCATTTCCTTTATTTAGAGCTTTACTTTCTGTCAGTAATGCCTTGTAATACTCAGTGTACAATTATTTCAACTTGGTTACATTTATTCACAGGTATTTTATTCTTTTAGATGCTATTGTAAATGGAGTTGCTTTTTCTTTTTAAGATTTTATTTCTTTATTTTTAGAGAGAAGAGAAGAGAAGGAGAAAGAGAGGGAGAGAAACATCAATGTGTGGTTGCCTCTCATGTGCCCCCTACTAAGAACCTGGACTGCAACCCAGGCATGTGCCCTGACTGGGAATTGAATCCGTGACCCTTTGGTTCACAGGCCAATGCTCAAGCTACTGAGCCACACCAGCCAGGGCCGGAATTGCTTTTTAAATTGTTTTTTTCTGATCATTGCTAGTACACAGCTGATTTTTGTGTTTTGATCTTGTACTCTGCAATGTTGCTGAATTAGTTTTTAAAGCTTTAGTAGTTTTCTTATGGATTCTCTGGCGTTTGTATATAGGGTCATATAATCTCTGAATACAGATGGTTTTACTTTTTGCTTTCAAATTTTTGTTCCTTTTTATTTCTTTCTCTTGTCTAATTTCCCTGACTAGTACTTTCAATACATTGTTGTATAGAAGTGGTGAAAGCCTTCAGTACTTACCACTGAGGATAATATTAGATGTGTGCTTTTTATTTATGGCCTTTAATATGTTGAAGACATTCTTTGTTTTCTGGAAGACTCCTCGTATTCTTAGTCTTTTAAATTTTTTTGTAACTCAGGAACGGATGTTGAATTTTGTTACATGCTTTTTCCTTTTGGTGGTAGTTGAGATGATCATAGTTCCCCCTCCCCTTGTTCTATTATGTAAATTACTTGATTTATTTTGATATATTCACTCACCATTGCATTTCTGGGATACATCCCATTTGGTCATGGTGTATATATACTTTTAATGTGCTGTTTCATTTTGCTGAGGGGTATTTGTTGAGAGAGTTTAAGATTTTTTTATTATACAATTTTTAAGAGCAGTTTTAGGATCACAGCAAAATTGCATAGAAGGTACAGAGGTTTCTCACATATACCTGCATGGTCTCCCCCTTCATCTGCATTCCTCCAACCCAGACTGATAAACTTGTTACAATTGATAAACCTACACTGATATATCCTTATCACCCAAAGTGCATAGTTTATTTTAGGGTTCATGCTTGGTGTTGTTGAATTCATGGTTTTTGACAACCGTGTAATGATTTATATGCTGTTGTTGTGCCAAGTGGAGTAGTTTCACTGCCCTAAAAATTCTTTGTGCTCTGTTTATTCATTTCTCCTTTGCTTCAACTCCTGACAGCCTCTGATCCTTTTACTGTGTCCATAGTTTTGCCTTTTCCAGAATGACATGTAGTTGGAATCAGACTGTATGTAGCCTTTCCAGATTGGCTCCTTTTATTTAGTGATATATATTTAAGTTTCCTTCATGTTTTTTCATAGGTGGTAGCTCATTTGTTTTAAGTGCTAAACAATATTCCATTGTCTGGATGTACCACAGTTTATCCACTTAACTTACTGACGGGCATCTTGGTTGCTTCAAAGTTTTAGTTACAAGCATCAATGTGCAGGTTTTTGTGTGAAGTCTGAACCCCTCTGGGTAAATAACAAGGAGCACTATTGATCAGTAATATGTTTAATATTGTTAGAAACTGTCAAACTGACTTCAAATGTGGCTGAACCATTTTTTTGCATTCTCACTAGCAATGAATGAAAGTTCCTGTAGCACTACATCATCACCAGTATTTGGTATTGTAAGTGTTCTAGATTTTGGCTATTCTAATAGGAATATAATGGTACCTCGTTTTAATTTGCAATTAAGTTGCTGTGGAGGGTCTTTTTATATGTTTATTTACTGTCTCTTTATCTGCTTTGGTGATGTGTCTGTTCAAGTTTTTGACCAATTTTTAATTTAATTTTTATTTTTTTAACTGAATAAAGTTTTATCGTGTTTCATTGATATCATTTAGTCCCTTTATGCCCCCCATCCCCTGCAGTCACCACACTATTGTCCATAGCTATAACTCTTTTTACCTTTTTGCTCAATCCTTCTACCCTCCCCCACCCGCTTAGCTGTCGTCCTGCTTTCTGTCTATGAATCTGTCTCTATTTTACTTGTTAGTTCAGTTAGTTTAGTTCAGATTCCCAGGTGAGTGAAATTATATGGTATTTGTTTTTCTCTGACTGGCTTCTTTCACTTAGCACAATGTTGTCCAGGTCCATCCATGATGTTGCAAAGGATAAAATTTTCTTCTTCTTTTCTTGGCCGAGTAGTATTCTGTTATGTAAATATACCATAGTTGTTTTATCCACTCCCCTACTGATGGATACTGGGCTGCTTCCATATCTTAGGGGTTGTAAATACTGCTGCAGTGAACATAGGGATGCCTATATTCTTTTTTTTTTTTTTAAGATTTTATTTATTTATTTCTAGACAGGAGGGAAGGGAGGGAGAAAGAGATGGGGAGAAACATCAGTGCATGGTTGCATGGTTGCATCTCACGTGGCCCCCCTGGGGACCTGGCCCGCAACCCAGGCATGTGCCCTGACTGGGAATCGAACCGGTGACCCTTTCCGTTCACAGCCCACGCTCAGTCCACTGAGCTACACCAGCCAGGGCCTTATATTCTTTTGAATTAGTATTTCAGGCTTCTTTGGATAAATTCCCAGAAGTGGAATCGCTGGGTCATACGGCAGTGCCATTTTTAATTTTTTGAGGTACCTCCATACTGCTTTCCACAGTGGTTGCACCAGTCTGCATTCCTACCAAAAGGGTTTCCCTTTCTCTACAACCTCACCAGCACTTGTTGTCTGTTGATTTATTCATGATGGCCATTCTGACAGGTGTGAGGTGATATCTTATTGTGGTTTTGATTTGCATTTCTCTGATGATTAGAGCCTTTGAGCACCTTTTCATACATCTTTTGGCCATCTGTATGCCCTCCTTCGAGAAGTGCCTATTCAGGTCCTTTGCCTACTTTTTAGTTTGGTTATTTTTTTGATGTTGAGTATTGTAAGTTCTTTATAAATTTTGGATATTAACTCCTTATAGGATTTATTAGCAAATATGTTTTCCCATTCTGTGGGTTGTCTTTTAATTTTATTGATGTTTTCTTTTGCTGTGTAAAAACTTTAGTTCGATATAATCCCATATGTCTATTTTTTCTTTTGCTTTCTTGCCTGGGGAGATGTATTTGATAAAATATTGTTACAAGCTATGTCTGAGATTTTGCTTCCTGTGTTTTCTCAGATTTTTATGGTTTTGGGTCTAACATTTAAGTCTTTTTTTTTTTTTTTGTGGCCATGCATTCATTAAACCTTTACTAAACACTTTTTATGCAGAAGACACTTTTGTAGGAATAAAGAATACAAAAATGAAGTTATTTCACAACATCTTTTTGTCAGTGAGCTTATGGAATAATAAAAATGTAGACAAAAATAATTGGTTATATTTTTCTGTAAGGAAGGCTATATTTTCAAATATTTTACTTTTATTTTACATTGTTCTAGAAGGAATTTAAGGAAAACAAAAAAAAATTATTATTTGAAAATGGAACCAAAGTGAAATTTTATTATAATTTTTCAGTAAATTTAAAAAGGCTGGCAATTTAAATGTCTGAGAAAAAAAATCACTTTATTTTTTCTTTTTTAAAATATATTTTATTGATTATGCTATTACAGTTGTCCCATTTCCCCCACTTTATTCCCTTCCCTCCTGCATGCCCCCTCCAGCCCGCATTCCCCATTTCAGTTCATGTCCATGGGTCATACACATTAGATCTTTGACTTCTACATTTCCTATACTGTTCTTATCCTCCCCCTATATATTTTCTACCTACCATTTATGCTGCTTATTCTCTGTACCTTTTCTCCCTCTGTCCCCCTCCCACTGCCCCACTGATAACCCTTCATGTGATCTCCATTTCTGTGATTCTGTTCCTGTTGTAGTTGTTTGCTTAGTTTTTTGTTTTTGTTTTTGTTTTTTTAAGGTTCAGTTGTTAATAGCTGTGAGTTCGTTGTCCTTTTACTGTTCCTATTTTTGATCTTCTTTTCCTTAGATAAGTCCCTTTAACATTTCATATAATAAGGGCTTGGTGATGATGAATTCCTTGAACTTGACCTTATCTGGGAAGCACTTTGTCTGTCCTTCCATTCTAAATGATAGCTTTGCTGGATAGAGTAATCTTGGACGTAGATCCTTGCCTTTCATGACTTGGAACACTTCTTTCCAGCCCCTTCTTGCCTGTAAGATCTCTTTTGAGAAATCAGCTGATAGTCTGATGGGGACGCCTTTGTAGGTAATTGTCTCCTTTTCTCTTGCTGCTTTTAAGATTCTCTCCTTATCTTTAATCTTGGATAATGTAATTATTATGTGCTTGGTGTATGCTTCCTTGGGTCCAGCCTCTTTGGGACCCTCTGAGCTTCCTCGACTTCCTGAAAGTCTATTTCCTTTGCCAGGTTGAGGAAGTTCTCCTTCATTATTTTTTCAAATAAGTTTTCAATTTCTTGCTGTTGTTGTTCTCCTTCTGGCACCCCTATAATTCGGATATTGGAATGCCCTGGAGGTTTGTAAGACTTTCTTCACTTTTTTGAATTCTTGTTTCTTCATTCTGTTCCCATTGGATGTTTATTTTTTCCTTTTGTTCCAAATCATTGCTTTGAGTCCTAATTTCCTTCCTGTAACTGTTGGTTCCCTGAATATTTTGCTTTATTTCATTTTGGGTATCTTTCATTTGTTTTTTCATTTTTCAACCAAGATTAATCAGATCTGTGAGTATGTTGATTACCAGGGCTTTAAATTCTCCATCAGATAGGTTGGCTATGCCCTCATCATTTAGTTCTCTTTCTGAGGCTTTGCTCTGTTCTTTCATTTGGGTGGTATTTCTTTGTGTTGGTGCAGCCGGTAAGTTGTAAGGGGGTGGGGCCTTAGGGATTCATTCCCCTCCTCCACCCCCCAGGGCAAACCTCCTTGCAGTGCTGCAGCACTGCCTGTGGGGGAGGCACCAGAGAGGGAACAGTGCGTCCGCCTGCTTGTCCCTAGCACACTTTCCAAGGGACTCCTGTGTGAGACGGAATTTCTTCTGCTGTGTCAACTGTGAGTCTGTTTCCCCTTAAGTCAGCCCAGCCCTTATAGCCATCTCCACACTGCAGCCAGCCCCGCCCCCAAGGTCCGCCTACTCACTGTGGTTTTTCTCCCCCAGCTGGCCAGCATGGTCTGCAGCCCTACCAGTCTGGTTGCTCTGATTGATTTTTTATTTAATTCTTTGGTTGTCAGAGTTCCATGCAGTTTGATTTTCTGGTGCTTCTGGTGGTTTATTGATTTTAGATTGGTTGTTATCCTCCTTTTGGTTGTGCAAGGAAGCGAAGGGGTTCTACCTAGCCTCCGTCTTGGCTGGAACCTCCGGTATTTTCTTTTAAATGCAGCTTTCTTTTTGTTGGCAGTCTTAGAGTCTTCTGCTGTCTCATTATTGGGTCTTTACTCCTTTTCTTTTTTAAAAAATATTTTATTTCTTATTTTTAGAGAGGGGGAAGGGAAGGAGAAAGAGAAACATCAATGTGTGGTTGCCTCTCTGCAACCCAGGCCTGTGTCCTGACTGGGTTCAAACCAGTGACCCTTTGGTTTGCAGGCCTGTGCTCAATCCACTGAGCTACACCAGCCAGGGCTCTTTCCTCTTTTTCAAAGAAGCTCTCCAGCAGCATATGTTTTTCACTCATTTTGGCTAGGGTTAGCTTGTGGGTTTACCAAAAATGTGACTGAGACAAGTGTGCAGAGCGGGTAACAGGCACAGATGGACGTGGAAAATAAAATAATGTTTGGGTCACGCATGGACTAAAATAAGTATTGGATTCTGACTTGAAGTACATCAGCTCACTTGCCACTATAAAGCCTCCCACCAGATGCAGCTGAATTGTCACTTGCTACTCACTGATGGGGTTTGTATGATTCTGTAAGCAATTGATTTATTTTGGTCTCTGTACTGTCAAGCCTCTCTGCTAATGATAATCGGTATTTGCAGCTACTCCCCAGCACTAGCATCACCACCTCAGCTCCACCTGAGATCATCAGGCATTAGATTCTCCTAAGGAGCATGCAACCTATATCCCTGGCATGCATTTCACAGTTGGGTTCAAGCTCCAATGAGAACCACTGCTGGTCCTGACAGATGGAGCTCAGACAGTACTTTGTGCAATGGGGAGTTTAAATACAGATGAAGCTGTGCTTGCTCACCTGCGGCTCACCTCTTGCTGTGCAGCCCAGTTCCTAAAAGGCCATGGCCATCTGCATTACCTGATCCATGGACCTGGCCTATGGATCTGTGGCACAGGGGTTAAGGACCCTTGCATTACAGTGTCATTTACTATAGTCACCATGCTGTAAGTAACAATACTATGACATTTCATAACTGGAAG
Source organism: Micronycteris hirsuta (assembly GCA_004026765.1). Taxonomy (NCBI): domain Eukaryota; kingdom Metazoa; phylum Chordata; class Mammalia; order Chiroptera; family Phyllostomidae; genus Micronycteris; species Micronycteris hirsuta. The sequence goes on along the minus strand of PVJI01004231.1, from coordinate 87,105 downwards.
TTTGTACCTTTGACTCTCTTCATCTATTTTTCACCTCCTCCTCCACCAGCTCTGGCAGCCACCAGTCTGTTCTGTCATCTGTGAACTTAAAAAATTATTATTTTTAAAGATTCTACATATATGTGAGGTCATATGGTCTCTGTCTGATTTATTTCGCTTAGCATAAGGCCCTCAGGGTTCATCTATGTTGTCTAAAATGGCAAGATCTCATTTTTTTATTTTTGCATTTCATATAAACATCCACCTTTACCCATTTGTCCGTGGATGGACACATGGGTTGTTTTCATACCTTGATCATTGTAAATAATGCTGCAATGAACATAGGAATGCGTATATCTTTTTGAGTTAATGTTTTCATTTTCTCCAACCATTAACTTTTAATTTTTATGTGTTTTTGTATTTAACTTGGGATTTCTTACAGACAACATATACAGTTGACCCTTGAACTGTATGGGTATACTTATGTACAGATTTTTTTTCAATAAATAATACATTTAGCCCTCCGTATCCCTGGGTTTTCCAATTGCAGATCCGCATTTGGCGATCCATGTTTGCAGAGGAGGGGAGGTGGGCTACTTAAATTAAACGTGAATTTTCAACTGGGAGGGAGTCAGTTCCCCTAATCCACATGTCATTTGAGGCTCAACTGTGTTTAGTGTTCCTATGAAACTTTTCACAAGCTGAAATGGCTAAAGTGAAGGATATTCTTGCTATCCAGATGTTTGTGTTAGGCCACTTTGCTTTTAATGAAAGAGCTGCATAGTACATGTTAAGTGCATAGTACACTTGTTAAGTGAAAGAAACCTGAAGATGATTTTCACTTTTACCTTTAGTTGGATCATAATTTTTGATCCACTCTGACAATGCCTGTCTTTTAATTGGTGCATTTAGAGTATTTATGTTCAAGGTGATATTGATATAGTTGGATTAATATGTACTGTGTTTGTTACTGTTTCCTATTTGTTGTCATTGTTTTTTGTTTCTGTTTTTCTCTTCTACTCTTTTTCTGCCTTTGTGATTTCATAATTGAACATTTTATATAATTCTGTTCTTTATTTCTTAGCTTATCAATTATACCTTTTTTTTTTTAAAGATTTTATTTATATATTTTCAGAGAGAGGAGAAGGGAGAGAGAAAGAGCAATGTATGGTTGCCTCTCACATGGCCCTCACTGGGGACCCAGCCCGCAACCCAGGCATGTGCCCCGACTGGGAATTGAACCGGGACCCTCTGGTTCCCAGCCCGTGCTCAATCCACTGAGCTACACCAGCGGGGCCAATTATACCTTTTTTATTACTTGTTTAGTTGTTGCCCTAGAGTTTGCAGTATACATTTACTGCTAATCCAGGTATGCTTTCAAATAATACTGTATTATTTTATGGGTAGTATGAGTACCTTATAATAATAAAAGGATCCTAATTCTCTCCTCCCACTTTTGTATCACTGCTGTGATTCCTTTTACTTACATGTAAACATACATGAGCACATACATATATTTTACATGCCATACATAATTGAATATATGTTGATATCTGTGAGGTTGATTAAGTATAAGTTTTTATCTTCCCTTATTCCTTAAAAAATTTTTTTTTCTTAATGTAGATCTGAGTTTCTGACCTGTTTCATTTTGCTTCTCTCTAAATAACTTTTGTTAACATTTCTTGTAAGGCACATCTACAGCTAACACAGTTCTTCTATTTGTGTGTCTGAGAAAGTCTTTATATCTTCTTTTATGAAGGATGATTTCACAGGATACAGAATTCTAGGGTAGACATTTTAAAATATTTCATTCCACTCTTTTTTTTTTTTAATTTGTTGATTTGAGAGAGAGAGAGAGAGAGAAGTATTGGTTTCTTATTCCACTTATTTATGCATTCATTGATTGATTCTTGTGTGTGCCCTGAGCAGGATCCAACCTGTCTTGGTATGTTGGGCTGCTGCTTTAACCAACTGAGCTATCCAGCCAGGGCCACTCTACTTTTTTCTTGCTTGCATGGTTTTTGAAGAGAATTTGAATGTAATTCTTATCTTTGCTTTCATGTGGGTAACTTATTTTCTCCCCTGGTTTCTGTCAGGGTTTTTTCTTTGTCTTTCATTAGCAGAAGTGTGTCTACGTTATGCCTATGTGCTTGCTTTATTTATTTATTTATTGGCTTTTTTTTTTTTTTTTTTTTTTTTTTTTTTTTTTTTTTTTTTTTTTTTTTTTTTTTTTTTTTTTTTTTTTTTTTTTTTTTTTTTTTTTTTTTTTTTTTTTTTTTTTTTTTTTTTTTTTTTTTTGGCTTGATGTTCTCTTAATTTCCTGGATCTGAGCTTCATAAATCTGTGGTTTTGTGTCTGACATTAATGTGGGGGAAATGGAAATGGTTTGTAATTATTTCAGATATCTCTCCTGTTCCTTTTTCTCTTTTTAGTAGTCCCCTTATACTGAATTATTCCTTCTGTAATTGCCCTACAGTTTTTGGATATTCTGTTGGGGTTTTCTGTCCTTTTTTTTCTTTGCCTTTCATTTCTGTAGATTTCTATTGAGATAGCCTCAAGCTTAGAGATTGTTTCCTAACCTGTATCCAGTCTACCAATAGGCCCATCAGAAGCATGCTTCATTTTTAGTAATATGTTTCCAATCTCCAGCATTTCTTCTTGGTTCTTTTATAGAATTTCCATGTTTCTGCTTACATTGCTCATCTGTTCTACTTATCTATTACAGTCTTTTGTTATTAGTCAAAATTGTTTTAAATTTCTGGTCTCATAATTCCAGCATCCCTGCCATATACCGTATTTTCGGACTATAAGATGCACCGGACTATCAGACACACCTAGGTTTTAGAGGAGGAAAATGGGAAAAAAAATTTTGAAGAAAAAATGTGGTAAAATATTTAATAACATAAATAACATAATATTTCACCAATGTAAATGTAAACAGCCAGGTAAGCTACATTTGGATTATAAGACGCACCCCATTTTCCTCCCAAATTTGGGGGAAAAGGTATGTCTTACAGTCCGAAAAATATGATAGTCTGGTTCTAATGCTTGCTCTGTCTCTTCTAACTGTAGTTTTTTGCCTTTTCTGTGCCTTGTTATTTTTTTCTTAATAATCAGACATCATTACTGGGTAAAAAGAACAGTTGTAAGTAGGACTTTAGGACTACATATAAATGTAGTAGAGTTTATATTTATATCTCAATCTTGTCCACCCTGAACCTCCCAACAATTGTCAGTTACAGTTTAAGTTTTTCTACCCTGGTATGGGTTCTTGTGGAGGTTTCTGCTATAGTAAGATTTGATTCTCTGTAATTACCCATTGTCTCTTCAATTTGGGGGGAAGTTAATGTCCTAACTTCTTTTATGGATCTAAGAAGAGTTGTTGATTTTTTTTTTCAGTTGATTTATCTTTTTACTTGTAAGGATGGAGCGGCTACTTTGAGCTCCTTCAATGCTGGACTGGAAACCAGATGTCAAGTCATTTCTAAAGGTTTTAAATATTTTTGTAATTAAATTGTGATTTGACAATATAAATAACTTAACCTTATTCCAGACTCAAAACTCTGTAAGTAGATGCAATTGATTTAAACAGTCTTTCTGTTTACCTAGTGTCTTCCTATTAACTTGTGGGTTATAAAAACGAATGGAAATAGTGTTTCTGTGGCTTTTTCTTGGGGGAGGGGGTGATGGTTACCTTGCCTCATTATTGGTAAAACTCAGGCCTTTGGCAGTGAAGCACCAGGCCCTGTCATCATATATTTTTTTCTTTAAGTTATCTTATGACACTTGTTTTAGTTCTCATTCCTTTTATTCTTATGAGCCCATATTTCCCCCTTTTCTCTCCTTTATCTTCAACTTTTTCCTCTGCTGGCTTTATTTTCTCTGCTGGCTGTTTTTCCTTAGCCTGAAAACATGTCCGTGTTCTTGTTCATTCTGAGTAACTGTCCACATCCATATCCTATCATAGCTCTGTTTCTTCCCTCATTTTGTCAGTTAGGCCCCTTTAAAATTCTTTAGCAGTATTGGCTCTGTAATATAGGAAATAGTGTGATACACAAGCAGATAAGGAATTACAACTCTCTTGTTTGTTTACTTTATGCCTTTCTGTATTTTTAAGTTAAACTTTTTTAACCATCAGCCTGTATTTTATGATTAAAAAATAATCCCCTTTATTCTTTTTATTTTTAACAATTTTATTTATTTTTAGAGAGGAGGGGAAGGGAAGGAGAAAGAAAGGGAGAGTAACATCAATTGGCTGCCCCTTGCAACATCCCAGCCGGGCACCCCCTCTGTAACCCAGGCGTGTGCCCAGACCAGGAATTGAACCAGGACCATCCCATTTGTGGGACCATGCCAAAACCATTGAGACATACCAGTCAGGGCATTATTTGCATATTCTTTGGTGAGGATTAGGAAGTATGGTAGGGGAAAGGGGTTTTATTAAGTTAACATGCCATAACATAAAAATCAGGTGGCATCCTATCTTCTACATAGATGGAGAAGAGATGGATTATTTAATAGATGCTTCTTGAAGAATTGATACTTGTTTAATGATGTATTTAAAAAATAGGGCTCTAGCCTACATTATTTACCAAAATAAGTTTCAGACTTAAGTAATTTTGGCAAAACTGAAAGAAAATATAAACATTTCATGTCTTTCAAATGAGAAAGACCTTTTTATGTAATCTGAAAAAGTAAACAGTAAAGATTATTATTGTATAAAAATCAAAGTCTTATTCACTGACACATATAACACTAAGACAAATGCCAACCTAGGAAGACTAAAAAGCCCTCAAATATATGTCAGTGTGGTTAAGAACCGTTAAAAATAAGATAGACAATCTTTTCTCTTCCCTCTTAAAATTGGGAATGGCTAAAGTATATTAATAGAGAACTTATACTATAAATATTTCATTGTGACTATTAAAATAGTCTTGTTAGAGAAATAGCTGAGTGTTACTTCTCTGCCTATCAAATTAGCAATGATTGAAGAAATGGAAAAAAATTAATTTTGAAGGATATATACGCTGACTTAGACGTTCAAATACTGAGTAGGGAAGTAAGTTGACACAGACTTTATGGAGAATTGGTAATATAGCAAAATCTTCAAATTTTTATATTTTTGAACTAATTATTTAAATTTTAGAAATTTATCATAAGGACATAATCAGTGGGTACCCATTTATCTGTTTCAGTAAATGTTGAATATGTATGACTATCAGGTATATTCTTGGTCCATGGTAGTTATCAAGCCACAGGGCTCCTACCCACATAGAGCCTACAGCTTTGAGGGATAGACAAACACTCATAAAAGCAATACAAATAATTATGACTTGTATAAATGCAATGAAGGAAATAAATAGGACTTCATGGTAAATAATGAAGGCATAACTCAATCAGGGAAGGTAGTGGGGGAGCTGCTATTCAAAACCATCTGAAGTGCCACATGCCGCCGTGTTGCCTTGTTAAGAGGATTCTTAGAAGCATTAAGTCAGAACTTCACTGGTGTTGCTTTGATTTAGTTACGTCTTAGGCAAGCTCGTTCACCAGTTCTTTGAACTGCAGTTCTTCCTGTACTGAGCAGGACTCTGAGAAAAATGACCCATTATCATTAGAGTAAAACCAACCTCTCTCAAAGGTCTAAACCCAGCTCTATTAGTGTGTGAACGATCTAGTGATAGATAAATTCTTCGTCATGGTATCTTTTCTGGTACCTTCTACTTAAAACTTAAAAGGTTTAAAGGATTGAGAGACCTCACTTTCAGGGTCTGTATTCCCACAAAAATCTAGATAAAGTGAATTTTTCCTGTCTGCTTCACTGCAGTTTCTTTCTTTGCCTAGCTTGACTTACGGTACTTGAGTTATGCTTGTGACAGGTGTACTGGATCCAGCCCTGCCTTCCCAAGGTGTAGAGAGGAGGTGAGAGGGAAGGGAATGTCACTGGGGACCTCCCACTTCACTTTGCCAATCTAGGGTCATGCCCTGTGAGGTCATCCATGTCAGCTGATTCTCTAGAAGAGTGAGAATATTTTTTGTTTATAGTTATTCATGTCTCACATTAGATGATGAGGCATTTGCCCACTGTAAGAGAATCATAGTTAGTTTGCTACTTATGTGTCTTCACCTAATTTCCTCAAGCTGATGTTGAATGCACTGGGCAAAAATCACATCATATCACATCAGTACTCAGTGTTCGCTTTTGTGTAAAGTCAGACTCTTCCAAGCCATTTATTTCATCTTGAAAAACACATTTCAAAGCGTAATAAAAGCTATGGAAGTATTTAAAAATTTAAGCAAAGGCATGGTGTGGTTTGTCTTATCTTTTAAAATGATACCGCTTTGGCAAATTAATTAGATGGGAGGAAAAGTATGCAGAGGGAAACAGGAAGGAGTTATCCTTTTCAGTAGTCCCAGGGAGAGATCATAGCAGACTTGGATTTTGCTAGTGTCAATACAAATGTGGAAAAATGGATGGATTGAGATAACATAGAAGATAGGACTGATAGCTCATGTTGATATTTTGCACATATGTTTAGTCTTCAGGAGAGATGAGAGCCAAAGATAGAATATTTGAGAGCCAACATACAGTCAGTAGTCAAAGATGAGATTCAGTGAATGTTCCAGATGACATATCCTGAGAGAGAAGATTTAGGACCGATTCCTGGGGAAATCAGTGTGAGAAGAGCCTATAAAGGAGTTGGAGAAGGAATGGCCATTAAAGGAAGAAGTCAAACTAAAGAAAGCAGGGTATTGAAGTCATGAAAAGAGTATTTCAAGAAGATGGATGTGATTTAAGAGTAATTTTGTGCAGGCTTTATAAGAAGGAAAGTTTGAAACATAGTAAAAAGTGGGGATTAAATTATTGTAGTCCGTTTGCTGCCTCATCTGCCCTGGATAACCATTTTATTCATGTTTCTGATCAAATAATCCCTTAAGACCTTTCCTGACAAACAGCCCTGCCTCTCTCTTTTTCTCTTTTTATTTTAAATTGATTTTAGAGAGAAAGAGGGGAATTGGGAAAGGAACATTGATTTGTTATTCTTCTTATTTATGCATTTATTGGTTCATTTAAAAAAATATTTACTTAGAGGGGAAGGGAGGAAGGGAAACATCTGTGTGAGAGAGAAACCTCTATCAGTTGCCTCTCACCCCGCCCCCTGCTCCCCCAACCAGGGACAGCCTGCAACCCAGGCATGTGTCCTGATCAGGAATTGAACTGGTGACCTTTGGTTTGCAGTATGATGCCCATCCCACTGAGTCACAGCAGTCAGGGCTCACTTAGTATCTGATTTCTTTTCTCTGTCTTTGTATAGTTTTCAAAAATAAGATGTTTGATGGCTGTGTACTCTTATCACATGCATATAACATCTCATTGTGTCCCAGCATTCTGGACTTTGGAGCTTATGGAAATAAAAGACCCAGAGTATGGACTTGGCTTATTACCAGAGTTCAGTTTTTATTTCTGCCTTTTTAATTCCTTGAGTATAAACTACTAATCTGTAGAGAGAATAGTGCCTGGATCAGTGCCATAGTAGATCTGAAGATCCTGCTTATTCTTTCCCATAAAGGCTTTCAGGTGGTAGAAAGGAGGTTTCTGGTATCCAACCACCTTCCTGAAAAGTATCTGTTTACTTTTGCACAAAGTGAGTGGCACCACATGATTTCTGAGCTTTTTGTTGACATAAATTCTTAATTTCTGAGGTCATCTGATACTGCTATACCTAAATTTGTTTTGTTTTATGATAAAAATTATAAAACCATGGAATCATGGCTTTTAGAACTTGCATGCATTTTTTTTTAAAGATTTTATTTTATTTTATTTTATTTTATTTTTTATTTTTAAAGATTTTATTTTTATTTATTTTTAGAGAGAGGGGAAGGGAGGGAGAAAGAGAGGGAGAGAAACAGCAATGTATGGTTGCCTCTCACATGGCCCTCATGGGGACCTGGCCCGCAACCCAGGCATGTGCCCTGACTGGGAACTGAACCGGGACCGCTTGGTTCCCAGCCCATGCTCAATCCACTGCGCTACACCAGCCAGGGCTATTTTTTATTTTTAGAGAGAGGGGAAGCGAGGGAGAAAGAGAGGGAGAGAAACAGCAATGTATGGTTGCCTCTCACATGGTCCTCATGGGGACCTGGCCTGCAACCCAGGCATGTGCCCTGACTGGGAATCGAACTGGGACCCTCTGGTTCCCAGCCCGTGCTCAATCCACTGAGTTACACCAGCCAGGACCTTGCATGCATTTTTTACAGATAATTTCGTTGACCTTTAAGTGAACAAAGATAAAATTTATTAATATTAACCTCATTAGGACAGATTTTTAGTTCTTGCAAAACTTTTTCAAAATTCAAAATTTGAAAATAAAGTACTTTTAATGTTTTTTAGAAGTCAATGAAAGGATTCTATTTTGCGAAGCTGTACTATGAAGCTAAAGAATACGATCTTGCTAAAAAGTAAGTATCAAATGTAAACATGTTTTAGTTTTCTAAAATCAATGCCTTTACCTTATCTCATGTTCTTCATTGAAATGGGTAAAAAAATTGGTTTTTTTGCAGTTATTTCTAAGTATGTCCTGGAAATAAGAGTCCATCACTAAAACTGATGTTAAGTTCTAGCCTAAGGTTCCATGGAGATTAAGCCTAGAATGAGGATTTTCTGCCTGCCTGCCTAAAAGAAACTGTTTGGCTTAAAACACTTTTTCTAATGATTGTCCAGTGCTAGAATAAAAGACAGATGTGCTTATATCTTAATTTCTTTCCTGATAATATATCTGGTATTATACATTAATCAACTAGAAAATAGTAATGAATACATAATTAAAGTAATTTCTGGGCAAGGGAATTGCTAGTATAAATGATTTTTAATTGACTCAATGGGTGACAGTGAGGCTTTGTTGTCTCACCCTTGGGCCTAGAGGGTTGGTGATCTGATTTGGAGTGACTTAAAGCAGGAAATGAGGAGAGAGGCATGCTATTAAAGGCATTGATAGGAAGAGATGGAAGTGCTGATACAGAAAATGAGAACACGTTTATTTAATATGAGCCTTGTGGCTGTTAACTGTGCTTTCTTATTAATGTGACACTTCCTTCAGTGTTGGTATGTGGTCTAATTTCTCTTACAGGTCACTCACTGAGGTACTTACTTATTTTTAGTTGCTACTTGATTTAACAAATGAAAATGACGTGCATTTGGTGCTGTATTTATTTTAGCTGTGAGATATTGTTTTCTTGTTTAAAAGGTAAATTCATTCTGTTAGTCATTTGGGAAATTATCCATCTTTAGTATTTTGTATTATGATGACTTAAAAATATTTACTGCCATTACTTTTTCATTTTTATGTAAACTCTTTAGTGCTTTAACAAAATGTAATCAGAAAGAAAAAGTGATTTATGTATTTATTTCTTATATGTGGGTAGCACTAGAAACAAGGTTTAGTAAACATAGCATTTAGTGGTAATAGTTTGTTGTCAACTCTATATGTATGTTTGCATTTGTTTCTGTGGGTACTTTCAGTTATCTTCATATTCTTGTTTAAATAGTGGTAGACAGTAATTACGTTGGGGAGACTCCCCCCAAAACCAGAACTACCTTGTAGTACAGGCTTCGCCCCACTAGGTGAGTCTTCTAGGAACCCATCTGTATCAGTGTAGTAGCTGGTGGTGTTGTGAGAGACTGTGTTAGGCTTCAGTGAATGTTTTTTGAAGACTCAGTGTGTTTGCCCATTTCATGATGAGTGATTTACCAGCACACCTGCCCACATCGCACTGAGGGTTCAGCTGTTTTGACCAAAAATGGCATGACCTACATGCCCCACCCTCCTCATTCACCTTGTTTTGTTTCCCTGGATGAAAAAAGTCCTCAAAGGGAAACGTTTTGCCTTTTGGAAGAGGTGAAACAAAAAACAGCAGAAACACTAAAGGCATCAAAATTGAGGAGTTCAAAAACTGTTTCGAGCAGTGGAAAAGTCTCAATAGGTGTATTGCATCAACTGCAGAGTACTTTGAAGGTGACTGAAGTTTAAACATGTAAGAGTAAATGCACAACTTTTTATAAATAAATTCCACTTTTTGGGGGTTCACCTTCGTTAATGAGTTGAGTGGTTGCTTTGCTTTAAGGTGTACTCCAGTTATTTAAATATAGTTCTTAATGTGATTATTTAAAGATTACTTATTTTTATATTATTATTTTTAAACAGATACATATCTACATATATTAATGTGCAAGAAAGGGATCCCAAAGCTCACAAGTTTCTTGGTCTTCTTTATGAAGTGGAGGAAAACATAGACAAAGCGGTTGAATGTTATAAGGTAAACTATAAGATTAAAATTTAGGCTCTGCACAACCAAACACACAATACCCAGAGTAATTTATGTAATAAATAATTCAAATATATATTATGGACATCATGAAAATAAGCATTGGTATCATAGTACCATTTAGTGACACAGCTTGGAACTTACTTTAAATTATTTGGCCCAAAGTACACAATAATTTATAATTAAGAGATTAGCACTTTTAAAAGAAGAGTAACACAAATTTTAAGTCTAACATGGTCAGAAATGCTGTTCTTACGTCTGTGGTTTTCTTTTCCTTTTGTTTTCCCTGGCATTTACCTAATAAAAACATAATTTTTATTAATCTTAAAATTATTTTAAGATACTTTCATTTTAACAACTTTGAAGTAGCATGTTATTTAGGGATCAAGTTTTTCATGTTTATATTATATAAGTGTATGTACTTCAGGCATTCTATTAATTTATTATTTATTTTCTGATATCAGCGTTCAGTGGAATTAAACCCAACACAAAAAGATCTTGTGTTGAAGATTGCAGAATTGCTTTGTAAAAATGATATTACTGATGGACGAGCAAAATATTGGGTTGAAAGAGCAGCTAAACTTTTCCCAGGAAGTCCTGCAATTTATAAACTAAAGGTAAAATACTGAACAAAACATAATAGAAGCAGTAGGGGAAAACTTAAGACACAACCATTTCTAATATTTGGAGTTTAAATGACTTTTCATTAGCAAACTTACTTAACCAGTGTAGGTGGGGAGTTGATAGATAATGGGTGAAGTTGGTCAAAAGATACAAACTTCTAGTTATTAGATAATTGTACCACTGTATTGTATATTTGAAAGTTGATAAGAGAGTAGATCATAAAAGTTCTCATCACAGGAAAATCTAATTTGTAACCGAGGTGATGTTAACTAAACTTATTGTGGAAATCATTTGCAGTATATTCATGTATTAAATTATTATGTTGTATGCCTTAATACAATGTCATATGTCAGTAATATCTAATTGTTTTATGTATTGATTTGAGAGAGAGAGAAAACATTGACTTTGTTGTTCTACCTACTTTTGCACTCATTGGTAGTTCTTGTGTGTGCTCTGACTTGAGATCAAACCTGCAACCTTGGCATAACGGGATGATGCTCCAGCCAACTGAGCCACCCACCAGAGCTCTTTTTAAAATTTAATTTTTAAAATGTATTGATTTGAGAGAAAGAGAGAAAGGAAAGGGAGGGAGGAAGGGAGGGAGGAAGTACATGAGGAAGGAAGAAAGGGAGAGAAAGAGAGAAAGAATATTTATAAAAAAAAAATGAAAGAATGGAAAGCCCTGGTCAGGTAGTTAGTTGGATAGTGTCATCTGGATTCACCAAGGTTGCAGGTTATCATGGCACATACAAGAATCACCACTGAATGTATAAATAAGTGAAAAACAAATTGATGCTTTTTCTCTCTCCCTCTTCCTCTCTCTAAAATTAATTTAAGAATAAATAAATAAAAAAGAAGGGCAAAGCAAAATTTTTTTCTTTAAAGCTTTTCTCAGCATTTGGTATTGTTGTAGCCTATTATGGTTTACAAATGATATCTCATTTACCCGTTTGGGATGATTAATATTCTAGGAATTTTACAGCTTTGTAGCAAGATGGTGGAGCTAAGATTTATTTATTATTTAAAAAGCTTTTATTTATTTTTAGAGAGAGGGGAAGGGAGGGAGAAAGAGAAGGAGAAAAACATCAATGTGTGTGGTTGCCTCTAGAGTGTCCCCTGTTGGGGACCTGGTCTGCAACTCAGGTATCTGCCCTGACCGGGTACCGAACCCACAACCTTTTGATGCATGGGACAACACTCCAACCAACTAAGCCACTTAGCCAGGGCTGTTCACCATATTTATCGTTTTGTAATTTCAACCTCACATGAGGTTGGCTTTTTCTTATTCAGCATAATGCCCTTGAGATCCACCTAAGTGGTGTGTACCAATAGTTTGTTTCTTTTATTGCTGAATAGTATTTTGTGGTATGTATGGGATGTGTCTGCAGTTTGTTTACTTTTGAGGGGTATTTTGGTTGTTTCCTGTTTTGGCTGTTACAATCTGTTATGAACAATTGTGCACAGATTTAAAATCTAACTGTTTTTAAAATCTGTATAAATAAATATTAGGAACATTAATTTTTTTGGTGAGAAGCAGCTGGGTTTTTAAATATTTGTCTAAAATGTTAGATCTAAGTGTGTAGATTTCTTTACCTTATTATCTCTGTGTTATACCTCAAACATAGCACCCTTATTGGCCATGACAATTCAGTCCATTTGGTGACAGTGACATTAAGGAACATATATAGGGTTAGCCAAAAAGTTCTTTTGTTTTTTTCTCTCTAAGTTAGCTTTGGTAGCGCTTAGTTGTCTTTAGCTTCATTTGGAACAGTTTTGTTAGATTGTACTGTTACAGCTCTCATATCAGTGTGCATTTAAAAAAATGCTTATCAAAATTGATGAATTTTTGTGTAGCCATTTTACTACTGAAGACGGAAGAAAATAAACAACATTTTTGCCATATCATGCTTTATGATTTCAAGAAAGGTAAAAATGCAACTGCAATGTGAAAAAAAGATTTCTGCAGTGTATGGAGAAGGCACTGTGACTGACTGAACGTGTCAAAAGTGATTTGCAAAGTTTCGTGCTGGAGATTTCTTGTTGGATGATGCTCCATGGTCGGGTGGACCAGTTGGAAGTTGATAGCGATCAAATTGAAACATTAATTGAGATTAATCAGTGTTCTATCACTGGGACATAGCTAACATATTCAAAATACCCAAATCAATAACATTATTGGTGAAAATGAAAAATATGTCTTTTTTTAATGGAAAAAAAACAGACAGACTTTTTGGCCAACCCAATATAATCGTAGAGGGTTATTTTTCTGGCATTGTAACAAAGTTAGGTGCTTCTGAAGCATTCCAGTTTCCTTTTATAGCTCTCTAAAGATGTTGTTTAATGCTAAAACTTTCTTATATATAACTGTTTAGCAAAGTAATTCTAGTTTTTTAAATTTAAGGCTTAAGGGACGTAGTTTTTGTCATTTAGTGAACAATAATATTATTGATATGAGATCTTGAGTATGTGAGTAGAATTTTTGAAAAGCATTCATGATGATGTTGATCTTTTACTTACTTATTTTTAAACATACAGTCAAAGCCTAGGGCTGTTTACAAGTATAGAAGGGTCAAGTTTAAGTTTATAGAAATGATCCAGAAAAAGTAGAACCATGGTAAAGGAGAGAGGGCAGTGAAAATGGAGCTCTAATTGGAGAGTTTGTTGTTTGCTAGGTGAAGGAAGCAGGGAAAAGATAAGTATAAGTAGATATGGCAGAGTGGAATTTACATATGATGGCTTTAATTTTCTCAGTGAAAGATGAATTTTGATCATAAGTTGAAAGTGAGGGTTGAAGGAAAGTCGAAAATTTGAGGAAAGAGGAGTTTGAAGTGATATTTTCAGAGAATGGAGAAAGTAAGTCTTTTAGAGGTAAAGCAGTATTTTTTGTTCTAGGCATTAGCAGTTTAGAAGTTTGAGATTATGAAAGTGAATCTTTTAGCTTGCTTGTGATTTCCCAAATTTCCAAAAGCCATACCCTTAATTGTACAGCTGTTATTGTATAGATACAGAGAAAACAGATGGTAGGGGTCTTCTAAGGAATCACAGATGGAATTAATTGAGGGAATGTGTAAGCAAGTAGTAATTATGGGTGTTAGGGATTATAGCTTAACAGAAAAGGAATGTGCATGTGTGTTTTATGGAAAATTAAAACTTGGACCCTGACTTGTTTGGCTTAGTTGGTTGATCATCTCTCTGCAAAGTGAAAGGTCGCTGGTTTGATTCCCATTCAAGGCTCATGCCTGGGTTGCGGGCTTTGTCCCCAGTCGGGATGTATGTGAGAGGCAGCTGAATGCTGTTTCTCTCTCACGTCAATGTTTCTCTTCCTCTCTTTCTCCCTCCCTTCCCTTCTCTCTAAAATAAATAAAATCTTAAAGAAAGAAAACTAAAACTTGGTGATGTCAGTGTATTGAATGGAGTTGTTCATGTGGTAGATGCTAATAAGTATATGTGGCATTGAGAGTATGTGAGCCCCCAGTGAGGTGGAAGAGTACGAGAGGTTTGGTGGTCTGAGTGGTATGATCAAACACATATTTTGAAGACCTGTGTCAATGTCAAATGAATGACTGAGGCTGGAGTTGTAGAACAACGCCAATGGATATGAGGTAATTAAAGAACTGAGTAGCCAGGGAATTATAAACTTTGTACTTTTTTCAGTTGATACTACCAGTGACAGTTAAGGATAAAGGAGGAATGTTCTATTACAGTTGCTAATGAGGAGGAAGGGATGGAGTATCTGGATAGCATGTCCTTTGGAGAGCAGGGTTATAAACAGGTGTGGGGAGATATGATTTGAAAATGACATTAGGAGTGAGTAGGTCACAAACCCCATTCCTCTACTTGTATGTAGATTAGCAAAGAAAAATTTACCATGGCAGAGAAGTGATGGGGGCTATCTCAAGTTATACTCCATTCAGTAAGACCTGAGGGTGAAGACACTGAGAAGATAGTGGGAGCTCCAATATAAGAGTGTAGTGGGTAAGTGATTGTGTCAGATTTAGGGAGATCCACAACAGTTTAAGGATAAGGAACCTGTGGTGTGCGTATTAATGGGAAGTCTAGGCTTCTGGTGGTGATTGGGTATAACAAGGATGTGAGGTAGTAGTCCTTGCAGTCTCTGAGGTAGCGTGGGCAACCACTGCTACTATCTAATCTTAGATGTTTCCACATAAATTTCTGAGGTTTAGCTTCAACTCTCTGAATGGGCTTAATGTAGCATGTATTTCTGGTGGTAATTTACTATGATGGAATGGTTGGTGCTCATAGAAACCATAATATGTTTAAAATTGCACAGGCATTTTTCTAAATTAACAATTTTTTTAAAAAAAATAGGAACAGCTTTTAGACTGTAAAGGTGAAGATGGATGGAATAAACTTTTTGACTTGATTCAGTCAGAACTTTATGCAAGACCTGATGATGTCTATGTGAACATTCGACTAGTAGAGCTATATCGTTCAAATGAAAGATTGAAGGACGCGGTGGCTCACTGCCATGAGGCAGAGAGAAACATAGCTTTGCGTTCAAGTTTAGAATGGAATTCGTGTGTTGTACAGACCCTTAAGGTACGTAAAAACTGTTGGGTCTTTATACTTCTCTACAGATAATCACCATGTATCCCTTTATATTTAGGCAGTGCCCCCCCAAGACTTAAATTTCTTTTATTTATGTACAGTAACTCTGAAATGAAATTTTTATTAGGTTGATTACAATTTATAATTGTAGTTTGGAGGGATACATTTGACATATGTATATGTTGTGTTTTTATAGGCTGATATAAAAATATTTACAAATATAGGAAAGGGCAAAGAAGTTTGTAGGCATAAACTGATATATTTTGTAACACTTGACAAGTCTTTTAACTTACTATTCTTTCTGAAAAATAGGAATATCTGGAATCTTTACAGTGTTTGGAGTCTGATAAAAGTAACTGGCAAGCAACCAATAAAGACTTACTTCTGGCCTATGCTAATCTTATGCATCTTACACTCTCCACTAGAGACATGCAAGAAAGCAGAGAATTATTGGAAAGGTATGTGGACTTCAGGAGAGTAGTTCATTGTAAATTACAGATTTTCTTTTTGTAGTACTTCACTCCATTGGTCTAAACATCTTAACTGCATCATTTTATATTATACCCATGCGTAATAGCTAGTATGATGAATCACTTGGAAGGAATCATCTTGTGTGGGGATATTATAATTGGTTTTGTATGATTTTGATTTTTAGAGAACTATATAATTATTCAGACTCAAATTATTGTTAATATTTAGTTTTGACATGCTTTATAGTCAAGCCTGAAAATGAATGTTCTGTTATTGCATATTTTATAGCCAAAAATGATGTACCGAATCTTGAGAGAAAATCAGAGAATAAACTTTCTTTGTCAGATGTGACTAGTATTTCAGAAAACAGTGTTTTAGCTTAGAAACAAGATAACTAAAAATACAATGTGTGACTTTTCTGTTTTCCTAAATTTTGATATTGAGCACAATCGAAAAGCAACATTACTTGGATTTGTATAAAAATGTTAATTTAGAGCAGAGTTTGAATAGGGCCTTTGGGTCAAATATGGGTCCCTGCCTGATTTTGTAAATGAAGTTTCATTGGAATACATCCATGCCTCATGTGTTATCTGTGGCTGCTGACACTACAGTGGTGAAGGTGAACAGTTGTGACAGAGGTTGTATGCCTATAAAGCCAAATTAGTTTGTGGCCTTTTATAAAAAAAAGTCTGCCATTCCCTGGTTTAGACTGTTCATTTATTTGAAAAGTAATTCTTGTTTCCCATCTGGCATGTAGCAAGAAGTTCTTTCCACTGGGGTGTATGGAGGTAGGCAGTTTTCTTGAAGTACCTGGTGTTCTAAGATGGTACTGTAAGGGTAGTGTCCAAAAACACTAATTTGCATTTTTAGATTATTTTAGGGACCATTTAGGAAGTTTTCTTTATTATGGCTTGTATACTCACACATTTTTGCTCATGTGAGAAAATGAGGGTAAAAATGTAGTACTACAAAAATAATTTGAACTTCGTGGATCCCATGAAGGGGTCTTGAGAACCTCTAGGGGTCTCTAGAACTGACTGACTGGAAGAAATAGCTATTGCTCAAATTTCTTACTAAAATCTGCTTTAAAATCATATTTTACATTTTTTTTTTTTTTTTAAAGATTTTATTTATTTATTTTAGAGGGAGAGGAAGGGAGAGAGAGAGAGAAACAGCAATGTATGGCTGCCTCTCACATGGCCCTCATGGGGACCTGGCCCGCAACCCAGGCATGTGCCCCGACTGGGAATCGAACAGGGACCCTCTGGTTCCCAGCCCGCGCTCAATCCACTGAGCCACACCAGCCAGGGCATATTTTACATTTTTATTAAGTGCGTTAGCTTTTCTTACAAAATGAAGATTCTGAGGGCCATTTGGGTTTAGAAACACTAATTAGTACATAGATTACAAATAATAGTGGGAAATACAATTTATTTAACTCTAGTTATCTGTATGGTAAGAAGAGCAATTATGGCATTGACAACTGAAATATCTTACCGATTATTTACTTGTAATTTGAATAAGGCATTTCTGATTTGAGATTCCAACTTTGCATTAAATAACAGAACCATATTATTGAAAAGAAACTAGAAAATATATTAGTTTCACAGTTTTATTCTGGTATATTATGAAACATGTACCGTAATCAATAAAAAGATTTCTATCTTTTCTGTGATTGGAGGGTATGAACTAACTTTTGTAATAAGACATCATTTTAGAGGTTAAGCTTAACGTATAGGGCATATGTGGAATAAAAATAAGTGCTAGGTGATTCATAATTTATAAAATAGAAAAGAATATGGATCATTTAGGAGTTTGAATATGGAAGATGAAGCTTGAAATAAACTTATTTTGAGTTATTACTTACAATGCAACAAATTTAATACCTGTTTAATATTTTAATATTACAGTTTTGATAGTGTTCTTCAGTCTGTGAAATCTTGTGTGGGTGAAAATGATGAACTCTCAGCTATTTTCTTAGAAATAAAAGGGCACTTCTACATGCATGCTGGTTCTCTGCTTTTGAAGATGGGTCAGCATAGTGATGTGCAATGGCGAGCTCTTTCTGAGTTGGCTGCATTGTGCTATCTCATAGCATTTCAGGTAAGCCTTTTCCAGTACAATTAACATTTCACTGAGACTGTTGTATTTCACATGGAAGTGCATCCTGGTATATAATGAAACTGTGAATGAACCTATAGAATTAAAGTTGAAGTGGAATAGTTAATTTGATTGGTGAAAAAGAACAAGATTTAAAACACTGGTGAGGCTGGTGAAACAGGTGTGTTGATGCATTGTTGGTGGCAGTCTACATTGCTGTGACTTTATTGGGAGACAAGTTTAAAGAGTTTAATCTTTTTACTGTGCCATTCTGGCCATCAATAATAAGGAAATCGTCTCAAATATGGATAAAACTTGAATAAAAAAGATATGCGTAACTTGGACAATAATCCTAAGTAAATTTTGGGGTATGGTTAGGTAAACTATGATAGAAGAATGTGTTTATCTCAAGGATTTTAACATGTTAATTGAAAAACATACATATGTAGTATGTATATTACAATGAGAGTATATTATATATAAAATACAGCAGTGTACTTATTCATCTTTGGTAAAAACTTTGTCATACATAGAATAGGACATGAAAGAGATATGTCAAAATGTTAACCATTGTTTTCAGGTGATGAGATGCTGGCTATTATCCATTTCCCAATCCATCTTTTCAGTTTTAGGGTTTTCCTTAGTGAGTTTGCATTAATTCCAAAGTGAAAAGAAGCACTATGCCAAAAAAAATGCATTGAGCTCAGCTTATAAAAATTGTTAGCTTTGAAGAGTGATCTTTTGTTTGATGGAAAGTGGAGGGTTCACTGTAGAGTTACTATTAAAGGAGGCCTCTCCTTGTAGTTCATATCATACAGATCTTTGAACAGACACTATTGATATTCATCCCACAGTGTTAAGTGCTACTATGTGCTCTGCAGTAGCATTTAAGTTCATAAGGAATATATTTAATGAAGCTAATGATGTTTGCTAATTTATGTAAGCACTAAAAGGCTGTTATGGTTAACATTTTTATAGACTCTCAAGTAGTTGACAGTTTTCATATTTTTAATTGAAACTAAAATCTGTTAAAGTTTTTAAATATATATTTTGTAGAGTTAAGACATATAGTCAACTGTTTGAAACGTTGACCTTTTTAAATAGTAAAAACTAAATTTCTCTCAACCTATTCACACAAGTCCCTTTTCCTAGGAGACAACCACTGTTAACAGTTTGTTGGGTATTCAGAATTTTTTCTGCATATGCAGGCATATAATATACCCTTTCTCTATTTTTATAAACTGTTTTGCCTCAGTGGAGATGTGCTTTATTTACTGTTGAAAACCTTACCTTTTCCCAGTGTTTTTTCATTGCTCTATTTCAGTGCATAGATACTCACCTCATTCTTTTTTTTTTTTTTTTTCACCTACCATGTGTTTCCATTGAAGGTAGTGGAAGGTAACCTCTTAGGTACTTGGATTTTACGTTAGCATTTGTTGTAAAGCTTAATTATCAGGTGACAAGTATATAAGGGAAGGGTGGACTAGCATAGGGGTCCTCACAGAATCATATCAGGCTAATTTCTTTAATGTCAGGGTTTTCAGACCCTTGATTAAAGGAGAACTACGGTTTTAGTAAGCATATCTGCATTTCAGTTAGGTATCACACAAAATCTCTCTTGAAACCTTTTATTAAGATGAGGAAATTCTGAGTTGAGATAGTGTGACTAAGTAAATTTATAATAACTTTGTAAAAGAGGCTAGGTTTATGAGTTTTGTGCTCAACAGTTGTAGACGACAAAGTTTGGCATCATGTTTAGAAAACTTGTGGGTGAGAGTACTGTGAAAATTCTTACCTCTGTTCCCTAGCCATTTATTTCTTTTCCCTGAAGGAACTAATGTTAGTAATTTGTTCTGAGTTTTCAAGAAATTTTTTATACATGGACAAGCATGCACACAGCACATATACTCCCACTCCCCTTAAAAAGTATAGATAGAAAACATTCTGTACATTCTGTTTATTTAGCTTTATGAAATATATCTTGATGATGCTTCCAATATAGAAAGCATAGCATGACTAATGCATCCTCATTTGTTTTGATGGTTGCATATTACTCTATTCTTTGGGTATTCTGTAGTTTTGTTTTTTTTTTTTTGGTTTTTTTTTTTTTGTGCGGGGAAGTGTTTAAACCAGGGCCCTAAAACCAATACATTAAGTTACTTTTGTTTTTTTGCTATGCTACTTCAAATAATTCTATAGTGACTAACCTGTTCCATTTCACATGTGAAAATTTAAGGGTAGAATAAACTTCTGAAAGAAGAATTGCACGATCAAAGTGTATCTGCATTTATAATTTATAGAGCTGTTGCCAAAATTCTGATATCACTGAGGTGTGTACCAAATTATACTCCGACTGCAAATTAAGAAAGTCGTTAGAAATTAACAGCAGTTACCCCAGCTATACTTACATGATTACTTGTAGGATACCTCCAGTCATTGCAGTAATGGACATTCACTACATATCAAGATAGCCCTTTGCATTTTTGGATAATTTGGTTTTGGTGCTCACTTATATGGAGTAAAAATGTTTTTCAAACTGATACCCATTGGTGTTTTTTCTTTTGATGCTATTGAAAAAATCTAGCCCTTGTTTCACAAAGTAATTTTTTTATTCTTATTCTATTACAGTTGTCACATTTATCCTCCTTTGCCCTCCTCCACCCAGCACCCGCCTCTCCCCCACTCCCAGTCAATCCTCACACTGTTGTCCACGTCCATGGGTCATTTATACATGTTTTTTGACTAATCTCTTCCCTTTCTTTCCACCATTCCCCTCCTCCCAAGGTAATTTTCTTAAAATCTGAAGGCTGCATAGTGTGTCTTTTTTCACCATTCTATTTTTTCATCATTCTTTTAGCTCTTTTTTGTAGGATATAGCTTGGAGTCCTTTCACTCTCTTTGTTATTCCAGCTTATTCCGGTGTAATCCCAAATTATCCATGCTCTTAAGAAAATGTTCTGTATGGCATTTCCAAGTATGGTTCCTGTTCTGAGTGAAATAGGGCTATCATCTCTGCTGCTGGGGTTCTGTTTCTTCAGGGTAGAAAAGATTTCTAACTAAATACTTCATTTCCCCAAATGTCATTGGAATGTACTTTTAGTAGAAAATATTTCACAGAAATGCTCTTTGAAGGCATCTTTTATAGATTATCTAAATTCCTTGGTACCTAATTTTTTGCAGTTGGTTTCTCAACTCATTCAACCATTGGTTATAGATGACAAAGTTTGGCATCATGTTTAGAAAACTTATGGGTAAGAGTACTGTGAAAATTCATGCACAATCAAACAAGCAAAATGTAATCAAAAGGACCATCTAACTATTAGAAGTAAGGGTATCACTATATTAAAATTTTTGATTATAACATTACCAGGTTCCAAGACCAAAGATTAAATTAATAAAAGGAGAAAGTGGACAAAATCTGCTGGAAACGATGGCCTATGATCGTCTGAGTCAGTCAGGTAATAGTGATGTTTAACTGGAAAAAAGGAAAATTTCTCTGTTAGAATACATTTTGTGATAGTATCTTCTGTTTTTTCCAGTAGAGATTTGTCATAATCATGTGTTTTGCTTTGCTATATTTGGTGAGGGCAAGGGAGGGACACAGAAAGAATGAGAAGGAATGATATATTCTTTAAAGGGAAAAATATTTGATATTGTGTGTTCCCAGATGGAGAAACTCCTTAACCCTTCTTTTATTTAGCTGCTAGAGCCTCCATCCTGAATATTTTAAAGTAGTTTTTATACTAAGAATAATTACTGAATTACAAACCATTTATCATCAATTGCTTATAAGGCACTTATGGAGGATACAAAGATGAGGAGATAAAGATATTCTCTCTTAAGGAATTGACAACATAGTAAGGGAAATGGAAGAATTATACTCAAATTCTGTTAGGCTCTTGGAATTTGTAGATTTATTCCCAGTTTTGCCTATTTGGGATAGATCCTAAATGTCTATTCTATGTTACCTGGTTTTGCTAAGGCAAAACTTCCAAGTTATTCATGTCACCAGTGAATCAGGCAGTAAACTGAATGCTTTCTCTAGGAAATAGGAGTTTTTTTAACCTTCACCTATGGACATGCTCACTGATTTTAGAAAGATGAAAAGGGAGGGAGAGAGAGAAGGAGAGAAACATCGATGTGTGAGATTAATATCAATTATTTGCCTCTCATATGTGCCCTGGCTGGGGACTGAACCTGCAACCTAGGCACGTACCCTGACCAGGTATCAAACTCATGATGTTTATGGAAGACGCTCCAACCAACTGAGCCATGATGGCAAGGGCTAGAAAGCAATTTTGACATAAATTGAATGAACTTTCTAAAGATGAAGGAATAGTATTAAATCAAAGTTCATGTAAGCTTCGGTCTGTTGTTAGTCTATTGGTCTAAGCTTATGTTGCTCTTCTACAGTATCTCACAGTCTACTTTTTTGTGGAAGGTAGACCTTCAGGTCTTAAAGAAGTGACTTTTCCATCTTTTTTCTTATATCTCCCTTGCAGGGCTGTGATAGGTAGGTGCCTTCTCAGGGTGTCACAGTTTATAAAATGAACTGTGTTTTAATGTCTTTGATCTGGGTATTTCTGAGCTTGTCTCTGCAAACTCTTGGAGGAACAATAGTCTGGTGGAACCAAACCTGACTGACCAGCAGAATTACCTGAAGGAGACTTTTTTGTTTTTATTTTAAAACAGCTTAATTGAGATATAATTAACATGCCATGTAATTTACCCGTTTACATTTTAGTTGTTTTTGGTATGTTCACAGAGTTGTACAACCTTGACCACAGTCAATTTAAGAGCATTTTCATCACCTTATGATGAAACCTCATACCCATTAGCAGTCATGCCCCATTTCCCCCCAAACCTCCTAATCCTCAGTAATTTTTTGTCTGTTTATGGACATTTCTATTCTATATGACTATTTCATACAAATTGAATCATACAATATATGGTCTTTTGTGACTGACTCCTTTCAGTTAGAATAGTATTTCAAGGTTCATCCATGTTGTAGCGTGTACTAGGACTTTATCCAAGGAGTGTTTTTGAAATAGATTTCTCACCCCAAACCTATGGAATCATAATCTCTGGGAGTGGAGACTGGAAATAAATATATTTTAAAATATTTTTAAAGAAGAATTCTTCCCAGCCAGCAGTAGAAATCAGTGTATCAGATAAGAGAATTTGAGTTTGGCCCTTCTCTCCTGTGCTCATTTTTAAATCCCACTCTTTTTCATTTAAAATGTAAATGTTTTTTGCTATTTTTACACATTCTTTTCTTTCCTTTTACTCTAGTATTTAGACACAGATACTGTTTAAATCTATAATCTGTATTTATTTTTTGCATAAGCACACTTTTTATTGTTGAGATATGGTTGTTGGGTTAGATGGTTATGTTTCAGAAAATCTTATTTTCCCCTTAGGGGATATGAATAAAACTATTGAGAGACATGAGTACAAACAATTTGTATATTTTAAATGATGGAAATAATTTGTTTTTCAGGGCACATGCTACTAAACCTAAGTCGTGACAAGCAAGATTTTTTAAAAGAGGTTGTAGAATCCTTTGCCAGTAAAAGTGGGCAGTCTGCGTTGTATGAAGCTCTGTTTTCTAGTCTGTCACCTAAGGATAGCTCTTTCCTTTGTAATGATGATATTGGAAACATTGATGTACAAGCACCAGAACCTGATGATTTGGCTAGATATGATGTTGGTAAGTTGTATCTTTTAAAGAAAGCATTTTGCGTCTTAATCTTTTTATATTAGAAAAGTAAAGCAGAAAGGGAAATAAATTGCCCATAATCTACCCAGAAGTAGTGACTTAAGCTTTTCCTGTATTCCCTTAAGGTTTTTTGTGGGGGAGGAGGGGTGGTGGTGTAAGAGGTTGGTAGTGGGTAGTAGTGGCGTATGTTTTTCTTCTAAATTGTTGTTTTTACTGTACATGTGATTTGTCTTTCAGAAATTCTCTCCCATCATATGTCTCTGTAAATATCAGTTTCAGTGGCAGTATAATACGTTCCATAAATTAGCCATAATTTGTTTTCGCTTTTTATTGTTAGACATACAAGTTGCTTCCAGTTATTCACTATTAAAAACAATACTGTGATGAAAATTTGAATATAAAATGTTTCTGTATCAAATTTTTCAATAGATTTTTAAAAACAATTACTGGGACAAAGTCAGTGAACATGTTTAAGTTATTTGCAAATTGCTTTATTACCAGAAAGGCTTTGTACCTCTTTAATGCTTCTCGAAGCTTTTATAACTTTTTCAGTATTGAATATCTTCTAGAAGAGAAGTTCTCTTTACTATCCTAATGTAGTGGTATCCCATTGTTTTAATGTCTCTTTACTGAAAGAAAATGCATTCTTTCAAGATTTCTTTTTTCCCCCCAAGATTTCTTAATTTAGCCTATTTTTATTTAGCCCCCATCAGATTTTGTCTTATTGAGTTCTAGTGAGTCTCTTTTTTTCTCCTCAGATGGATTTGGAAAGAACTGTCTCCATCAACTGTTTTTAAAATTTCTAGACATAAAGTGGGAATACCTGTACTTTTAAATAAGAACATGAGACTTTGCCTGTCATAGAATGTTTCCCAGCTCTGATACAGAAAATTAAGATATATTTAATGTGAGTCCGTTGTTGGCAGAACCAGTGACATAAAGAAAGTTTTCAAAGCCAATTTTTTTCACCTTTATTTCAGGTGCCATTCGAGCACATAATGGTAGCCTTCAGCACCTTACTTGGCTTGGCTTACAGTGGAATTTGTTGCCTGCCCTACCTGCAATTCGAAGGTGGCTAAAACAGCTTTTTCATCATTTGCCCCAGGAAACCTCAAGACTTGAAACTAATGCACCTGAGTCAATATGTATTTTAGATCTTGAAGTAAGCAAAGATTTTAACAAATTAAATATTTTGAGTTTTGTTTAATTTTTTCTAACTGAAATTGATTTTTCTTTGAACAAAACAGGTATTTCTACTTGGAGTAATATATACCAGCCACTTACAACTAAAGGAGAGATGTAGTTCTCACCATAACTTCTATCAGCCTCTATGTTTGCCACTTCCTGTGTGTAAACAGCTTTGTACAGAGAGACAAAAATGTTGGTGGGATGCAGTTTGTAATCTCATTCACAGAAGAGCAATGTAAGTAGTGAAACAAAAATATTCTTTTAACTTACTGCATAGATTTCTTAATTTCATGACCTATTTAATTGAAAAACTTATTTCCTAGGTATTTAATTTAAATATTGTGTGATGATTAACAAACATGTAAATGTTGAAATGCATGTTTATAAATCAATTATATTAAATAAAACTTTTTTTAGCCCTGGAACCTCAGCAAAATTGCGACTTCTAGTTCAGCATGATATAAATACTCTAAGGGGCCAGGAAAAACATGGCCTTCAACCTGCACTACTTGTACATTGGGCAAGATACCTTCAGAAAATGGTGAGTTTATTAAAGTGTAAGCATTTTTAAGAACATTATTTCATAAAAAAAGCCATAAACTTCTTGTCAAAAGTTATTTAGTTCTATAACAGTAGCAGCTTATTTATATTATGCCAGGTGAAATGTAGTTTTTTAAATCTTGCCACATAGTTAATATAGTTAATATATAAGCAGGTAAAACAGTGTCTGGAATGGAAAGTGCTACATAATTATTAGCTGTTACTATTATTACTTAATAATTGCATTATATTATTACTTAATAATTACATTATAATTATTGTTTAGCCTGGAAATTTTTTTATGTTCAGTAGCAGACGGCTTTGTAGCAAGGGCATTAGAGATCTTTCTAAATATTTGAGGTTTGTTCTGTGGCAAGATTAAGTGTAGATGTTTAGCCCTTTGACCAAATTGTAACGTAGAATGGCAGATTTTGGCTGTCTAAAAGTGTTTAAAAGTTGGGTCTAGAATGATTGCTGGTGGTAAGGTGGTTGGTTATTCCTGTTTGTGGAGAGTTGAGCATATGACTTGAGATTTTTATTTGCTTTGATTTGGAATTTAACCAGTTTAGACCACTTATAAGTGAATTTTTAGATCTGATCATTTCTCTTCCTCAGGTTATATGCTTCTGACTTTCTATTTTAGGGCAGTGGTCTTAATTCTTTTTATGATCAGCGGGAATACATAGGCAGAAGTGTTCATTATTGGAAGAAGGTTTTGCCGTTATTGAAGATGATCAAAAAGAAGAGCAGTATTCCTGAACCTACTGACCCTCTGTTTAAACACTTCCATAGTGCAGACATCCAGGTAATGGAGGGTCTGGTCCCTTGGTTAATTAAGTGGGAATGTGGATTTCCAGTATATAAAGAAATGGAGGAATAAACTGCTTAAAGTAGTTGCCAGACTGTTTATTGGTAGTCTTGTTTAAATGCACCAGCTGTTACAGATAAAATATGGCACAAAGAGTATTGAGATGTTAATATCATTATTAGATCATATAAAATCTTTGGGAAGTTGTTTGGGTTTGATATTCTGCCTTGAGGCAATTTGACTGAAAATTAATGTGTTTAGGCATCTGAAATTAGTGAATATGAAGAAGAAGCACACATAACATTTGCTATATTGGATGCAGTTAATGGAAATATAGAAGATGCTATGACTGCTTTGGAATCTATAAAAAATATTGTTTCTTACTGGAATCTTGCACTGGTAAGTAAATGTACTTGATTTAAAATTTTTTTGTTTTAAAAACCTGATTGTTTCATATAAGTATTCTTTGTATAGATTTTTCACAGAAAAGCTGAAGACATTGAAAATGATGCCTTTTCTCCCGAAGAACAGGAAGAATGCAAAAATTATCTGAGAAAGACCAGGGACTACCTACTAAAGATTTTAGATGAAAGTGATTCAAATCTTTTAGTAGTCAAAAAAGTAAGTTGCACATTTTTTGTTCTTTCTTATTATTGACAAATGAGTGGTAACTGTTTTTGCCTTGGTTTTATATTTTGGTAATTTCAAAAAATGCTCAGTAATACCTCAATTGATACACAAGAAAGGCTCTGTGTTTTAATATTTAATTAGTATTGCTGTGTCTTAGGTTTTATGTTTCTTTTTAAAAATTGAGAATCTAGGTTTATACTGTTACAAAAATACTTGTTCAGGAATTAGAAAAGTTTTATAAGGCAGGACATCTATTTTTGTTGTGGCAATGTATTGCCACCTAATACTTGCTCTTTTTTTTTTTTTTTTTTTTTTTTAAGATTTTATTTATTTATTTTTAGAAAGGGGAAGGGAGACAGAAAGAGAAGGAGAGAAACATCAGTATGTGGCTGCCTCTCACATGCTCCCTATTGGGAACCTGGCCCACAGGCATGTGCCCTGACTAGGAATCAAACCAGCAATCCTTTGGTTCTCAGGCCAGCACTCAATCCAGTGAGCCACACCTGCCAGGGCCTATACTAGTTCTTAATGAATTTTGCAATTAAATGTGTAACTGAAATCAACAGTAAATGGCTGAGAATTTCAGATCAGTTTTTCTTATCTTCATCTCCTGTGGACTTTTTTCCAACTCTTAGAAGTTTGAGACTGTCATGATGGTATTAACTTCAATTATATTCAACTTTACAAATATTTTGTTGATTAATTAATGTTGCTGCTCTCAGATTAGGTTTTATGTTGTCTGGTGCTTTCTAGTGTCTATATTTCCACACTCAGAATCAGGAAACATTTTGCTCACATTGAAAAATTTCCTATGTTAACATTCTTCTGCCATTATATGGCTAACAGAAAGAACAGAAACAGTATAGACTTTAGAGTGAGAAGAATTTAGATTACATAGCAGTTTCATGTCTGTTCTTAAAGTATAAAGTGCTTGTAATACAAAAGTGAGAAAAGGTAAGTACATTGATAAAATAAAGGCTTGCATTTACTTAAGAATTTTACTTTGTTATTTTTGTAAAGACCCTTGATTCATGCCTTTTGTTTTTAGTTGCCTGTGCCCCTGGAGTCTGTAAAAGAGATGTTTAATTCAGTCATGCAGGAACTTGATGACTATAGTGAAGGAGGTCCTATTTATAAAAATGGTTCCTCGCGTAATGCAGATTCAGACATGAAACATTCTACACCATCTCCCACCAAATATTCTCTGTCGCCAAGTAAAAGTTACAAGGTTAGTGGGAAAGAAGTGAATTATTCCATTGTGGAATATGTTTCTGTTATAAATGTTTTAAATACTGTTTTTTTGTTGTTGTTGTTCTTTTTTTTTTTAAGTATTCTCCAAAAGCACCACCTCAGTGGGCAGAAGATCAAAATTCTTTACTGAAAATGATCTGCCAACAAGTAGAAGCCATTAAGGTAAATCACTTAATTTTTCTATCTTGTGCCTCCCTTATTTCAAGATTCCTTCCTTGACCACTCCCTCACTTTCTAAAATTGTTCAAAATGTTCCTTTACCATGCTACTATAGAATTCTACGTCTTACATGCTACATAGTAACACTTACCATATTTTTGAAATTACTTATGCCTGCATCTTCCACTAGATATGAGTCCTTCAAAGGCACCAACTCTTTTATCCAAAACATAGCATTGTTTCTGGAGTAGAGTAAGTCACCAAGTGATTGAATTGAACTGATGAAAATACTAATTGAACTTGGTCTATGACTTTATTTCTCATAATGGCTGTCATATGTATAGCTAGGAATTGACAGATTGTTTAAACTTCAGAAAACCTTTTATATTTTTAATACTTTTATATGAATTTGACTTAATTATGTAAGGACATAGTTATATATACATAATCTTATTTTAACTATATGAAAATGACCTTAACTATAAGGCTTGTAGGAATGTCTTTGGAATTGGAAGTAGAGGTAGGTTGTTTCAGGCTCATTGAGCAAGAACTAAATCAGTCATACTTCTAATATTACATCAAGGTTAATTGATAATTGTGTGCTTTTCATAGTGCTATTAGCAATGTGTGAGCATTAAAAATGCTGTTGGGAGGGGTACAAACTTTTTGAATATGCACAAAGATTTTTCTGTCAATTTTGTGTAATTGTGGCCTATTGTGATATTACGTACAATCTTGACATTTAGGATTCAGCCACCAAATACTCTTTTTGTGGAAGGGTAGTGAAACACTACTCAGTGTGCCTTGAAAGCTAGGTTCTAGTACTAACTTTGTCACTAATTAACTACCTTGGGCCAGGCAATTGTTGAAACCATTTCTCAACGCATTTTCTAGTTGTTTGAAATTTTAAAATTATGATTATTGCATTAACTGCATCTTCAAAACTGTGGTCCAGATACTGGTAATGACCAGTAAGTTTTTCTTGTTGATGCCACCAGTTTTTTATTTACGATGTACAGCATATGGACTAGAGATGCTAGGTGAGTGGGGAAAATTTTGTTTAACTTGAAAATTCGAGAGATTTATTTATTATTATTTTTATTATTTTTTTTTTTTTGCTTTTTAAAAATTTTTTAATTACTTTTTTGTTCAATTATAGTTATTTACATTTTCTCCCCCCCCCCCCCCATGATCCAAACCCACCTCCTTCCCTTACTTCCACCTTCCCCCTTGGTTTTGTCATGCGTCCTTTCTAGTAGTTCCTGAAAACCCTTCTCCCCACAGTCCCCTCCTCCCTGCCCTCTGGCTATTGTTAGATTGTTCTTAATTTCAATGTCTCTGGTTATATTTTGCTTGCTTTTTTCTTTTGTTGATTATGTTCCAGTTAAAGGTGAGATCATAGGTATTTGTCCCTCACTGCCTGGCTTATTTAACTTAGCATAATGCTCTCCAGTTCCATCCATGCTGTTGCAAAGGGTATAAGCGCCTCCTTGCTCTCTGCTGCGTAGAATTCCATTGCGTAAATGTACCATACTTTCTCGATCCACTCATTTGCTGGTGGGCACTTAGGTTGCTTCTAGCACTTGGCTGTTGTAAATTGTGCTGCTATGAATGTTGGGGTGCATAGGTTCTTTTGGATTGGTGTTTCAGGGTTCTTAGGGTATAATCCCAGCAGTGGAATTGCTGGGGCAAAAGGCAGTTCCATTTTTAGTTTTCTGAGGAAATTCCATACTGTTTTCCACAGTGGCTTCACCAGTCTACATTCTCACCAACAGTGCACTAGGATGTTCCCTTTTCTCCACATCCTCTCCAACACTTATCTGTTGCGTTGTTTATGATGGCCATTCTGACCCATGTGAGGTGGTATCTCATTGTGGTTTTAATTTGCATCTCTCTGAATGGCAAGTGATGCTGAGCATGTTTTCATATGTCTCTGGCCCCTCTGTATGTCCTTGAAGAAGTGTCTGTTTAAGTCTTTTGCTCATTTTTCAATTGTTTTTTTTTTCTTTTTTTTAAAGATTATTTCTTTATTAATTTTTTTAGAGAGAGGGGAAGGGAGGGAGAAAGAGAGGGAGAGAAACAGCAATGTATGGTTGCCTCTCACATGGCCCTCACTGGGGACCCAGCCCGCAACCCAGGCATGTGCCCTGACAGGGAATTGAACCGGGACCCTTTGGTTCCCAGCCCGTGCTCAATCCACTGAGCTACACTAGCCAGGGCTCAATTGGGTTTTTTGTCTTCCTGGAGTGGAGTCGTATGAGTTCTTTATATATTTTGGAGATCAAACCCTTGTCTGAGGTATCATTGGCAAATATGTTTTCCCATACTGTTGGTTCTCTTTTTATTTTAATATTATTTTCTTTAGCCGTGGAATGTCTGAGATTTTCCTGTCGATGTTTTCCTGTAGGACTTTTATGGTGTCGCGACTTATAGAAGTCATTTTTATTTTTTTTAAAGACTTTTATTTATTTATTTTTAGAGAGAGGGGAAGGGAGGGAGAAAGAGAGGGAGAGAAACAGCAGTGTATGGCTGCCTCTCACATGGCCCTCACTGGGGACCTGACCTGCAAGCCAGGCATGTGCCCTGACTGGGAATCGAACCGGGACCCTTTGGTTCCCAGCCTCCGCTAAATCCACTGAGCTACACCAGCCAGGGCAAGTCTTTTTTATTTTTAATTACTTTATTGTTGTTCAATTACAGTTGTGTGCATCCTCTCCACTCCCCCACCCCCTCCAAACCCACCTCCCTCCCCTTCTTCCACCGTCCCCCTTGGTTCTGTCCATGTGTCCTCTATTATATAAATAGTCTTTTATCCACCTTGAATTTATTGTTGTGTATGGTGTAAGTTGGTGCTCGAGTTTCATTTTTTTGCATGTAGCTGTCCAGATTTCCCAACACCATTTGTTGAAGAGGCTATTTTTACTCCATTTTATGATGTTGCTCCCATTGTTGAAAATTAATTGGCCATAGAGACTTGGGTTTATTTCTGGGCTCTCTATTCTGTTCCATTGGTTTATCTATCTGTTTTTATGCCAGTACCAGGGTGTTTTGATTACATTGGCCTTGCAATACAGTTCGATTTGAGAGATTTTTTGACCCCAGTAGATATGGCACTTGGAAAAGTTATATTTAATAATACCCGTAAAAGAGGGTAGCAGACATACTGGACACGTCTGTTATAACTGCTCAGATTCCTGGCCCCATCCAGAGATACTTGATACTGATTTCAAGTGACCTGTTGTCTGATATCACGATAGTTGTTTTTTTTTTAAAGAAGTAATTTCTTGATAAATGCCTGTTTTGTAAGGGACATTTTATAGGCTGTAGTGTTTGGGAGGGTATTGTCATTTAGTAGTTGTATATGAAATGACAGAGATCTGATAGCTAGCCATATAGATAATCATTAGAAGGCCTTATATCTGCCCTTTTGTCTAAGCAGCAGAATGGTGTTATTAAAATATTTTTGGAGTAAGATCTGGTTTCAAGTTTGTGCCATTTCCTGCATCTTTTTTTCTCATGTTAAGATGTAAGTTACTAATATTATGTAACTGTGTAAGGATTATAAACTTTGGTAAAGTGCATGGAATATATTATTACATACATAATAGAGGGTGGGCAAAAGCAGGTTTATAGTTTGTATGGAAAACAATACAATAATTAATAAATAGTAGTACAGGAATGAACTGTTCCTTACAACTGTAAACATACTTTTGCCCTATTCTGTATATTCAGAACCAGTATTAGTTGTTTTTCATTTTCTAATGGGGCATTTGAGCATCACCTTGAAGGATAAGTAGTGTTTTGTTACATCAAATGTGGCTAAGTAGAAAAGCTAGCATTGGGAGATAATTTGGAATGTTGAAGAGTCCACATGGACTGAAGAGTAAAGCAGTGTGGAAAGGAGATATGCTGGAAGGATGTTTGCAGTGGTACTGCTGAGGACCATGAATGTCAGAGACAGAAATTTAATTTGTAGATACTTTTCTTGGCTAGAGCTGAACTTTAAAAAGATTAATTAAGGCAAGTGTAAAATGAAAAAGGAGATGAGGCCATTTAGGAGGTTACTCAGTTGTTTATGTTAGAGCTATCTCTGACCTTGAGCAGATGAACTAGCTATGGTACTAAGGAATGAAATAATGGGAGCAAATGAGCTGTTAACAAATTAAGGACCATGTTCTTAAATTAGTACCTGGTACTCCGATCTTATTGGATTGTAGAATGTGTTAAAAGGCATCTTCAGGTATTTAAACCTAAAACATATGTTTACTATAGCACTGTTTTTAGTGCTATGTAATAGCTTCTTTTTTTTTTTTTTTTTTTTTTTTTTTTGTCTTCCAATAGAAAGAAATGCAGGAATTGAAACTAAATAGCAGTAACTCAGGGTCCCCTCATCGTTGGTCTACAGAATGTTATGGACCAGATTCAGTGCCTGATGGATATCAGGGATCACAGACTTTTCATGGGGCTCCATTAACAGGTGAGTTGGCAACTGGATATATTAGTAAATCACTGTGTGTACCCCTCCTTTAAATATATAACTTGTGAAATCACTTTGTATATGTACATTTGTTTTGTTTTAAGATTTTATTTATTTATTTTTAGAGAGGGGAAGGAAGGGGGAAAGAAAGGGAGAGAAACATCAATGTGTATGGTTGCCTCTCGAGTGTTCCCTACTAGGGACGTGGCCCACAACCCAGGCATGTGCCCTGACTGGAATTGAACCATTGACCCTTTGGTTCATAGGCTGGCACTCAGTCCACTGATCCATACCAGCCAGGGTTGTACATTTGTATACATGCCTGTATATGTCTGCTTATATGTCACTTAAGGTATATTTGATATTCCTGAAATTTTTATAACTTCAAGCAGAAACAAAACAAGCTTATTTTGATACCATGTATATAAAGGCTTAAAGAATAACCCTTTAACGCACATGTCAGAGGAGCTGAGACTGAGGTGGAACTATTGCTTGTAATTGAAAAATGTTAATGATATAAGTGTGCCTTAAGAGATTCCTAATGAAAAACTTAAACTTCTCATGAATTATTTTAATGAAATATTCAGAGATATGACATTCATAGGAAGTCTTGTTTGTTTTCATATACTTGGTCATACATAAAAGAAAGGAGTTTGAAGTTAGAGCATATTAGAATATGAAATTGTGTTGTATTACTGACCTCTCTGAGCCAGTTTGTCTGTTTGAAACATGGAGATATTTGACTCAAATGATAATTGTGAGGGTTTGTGTAAGGGTGGGTATGTATTAGGTGCTTATTTACAGTATACAGTAAACACTTAATGAACCAAAGGGTACTAATAGTGCCTCCTAAGGGTTGTCTGTGTGCAGAGGTGCTTTGTGCATGTGTTGTTACTTAACATAGTAACCCAGAGTGGTAGGTACTATTATTAGTCCTGATTTTATAGATGAGGAAATGGGTTCAGAAAGGTTAGGTAACTTACTCTTTATTGTACAAGATAATTATTGCTAGATCTGGGGTTCAAACTCAAGTGGTCTCACTTTAAAGCCATTTGCCAGTGTGATACCTTGCACTCATGTACCCAGAAATGATGACAAAATTAAGTTTCTTTTATATGAGACTTGATTATTGAAATGGTAATATTGCATATTTTTTTTCTAATTAGTTTTAACCCAGGAAAGATTTAGAATGCTTTGGTCTAGTTTAAATTACTACATTAATGTGATAGTTGGGGGTTATAGTTGAGGCTGCCAGGTAAAATAGTGGTCTCAATAAAGTCAGACTTATTTAATGTCATAAGTCATAGACAAATCTATGATCTGTCAAGAGTTCAAACATTGCTTATTTAAAAACCTTATGTACTATATAGAGCCTTTTCTAGGGCTTCTTGAGTTCTGTGTGGAATTGATTATTTGGGTCACAATTTCCATTTCTTCTGTTTATAAGCATAAAAGTTTTCTGGTTGTTAACATTCAGCTTGTCCCATTTTATTCTTGTAATTACCCTATGAAATGTGTAGAAGCAGCACATCCTCATTTTACAGTTGAGAAAAGAGGAGACCCCAAATGACTAATGGACAAGGTCACAAAGCAGTTTTTTTGTGGCCCGCAAGGAGGAGGGCTCAAGTCTCCTGATTTTCATTCCTGTTATCACAGATTTTGTTTTTTCTTAATGAATGTAACAATATACCAACATGGTTCTTCTCATTTGAAAATCCAGTGATTGAAAAAATGATTAATAAATTATAGGAAATATTAAGACATACTGAACATTATAAAGAAAATGAAGAGCTAATAGTGTCACATAGCGTTCTATTAATATTTTGGAGCATTTCTTTCTGGTCTTTCCTCTTTTTATATATAAAGAAATTTTAATGAGATTTTTATCAAATATTATGTTGTTTGTAGATGAGTAAGCCTATTTTTTAAATATTGCTTTAAGTTCTAAGCATTTATTTAATATCTTTGAAAACACTATTAATGAATACACAATATTTTATCATGTGGAAGTACTGCAAATTTTATTCCCCTATTTTTGTTATTTCCAGTTTTTGCTATTATAAATAATCTATGGACACGTTCCCAGGATTGTTGGGTATTTAAAAAATTCTTTTGTGTTGGGAAATTGCTTTACAGAAAAGCTATGCCAGTTTATACTCTTATCACCAGTATCTAATAGTGCCCATCTCTTTGTACTCTTGCCTAGTGTTACCAGTTTATAAGAACCTTTGTCAGTTTTTAAGAACAAAAATAGTGTCAGTTTTTCAGTGTTTTAATATTAGACTTGCTGAACAATTTAAAATCTTTTATATTTCCCGAGTTACCTATTCATTTGGTGCTTTTTGTAGTAGGTTTGTAAGAATTCTTTAGTAATTCTTCCACTTCCTGCCCCCACTATTTAACAGTCACTAGTGAATGATAAAGTCACTAGTTGAATTTCGGGCTTTGATTCTTGGCTTATATTCATTAGCATGTTCTATGCCTGTTTACTCACCAGAATATTATAAAATAACCATCTTCACCAGGCAGCTCCATTAGTCTTCCAAATTTAGACTCAGGCTTCTTTGGCACTTTTTTAGACTTGGCTAGCTTTTTCTAGGTCTTTTTCAGTGCTTTCCAGGATCAACTGTTTAGCACCTCTTGGGTCACAATTTCTATTTCTTCTTCTGTATGAAGACTAAATAGTCTGTAAGTTGTATTGTTTTCTGGTGAAATTTTCATTAAACAGATCAAGCAAATGACTATTGGCAGTTTTACTGTCAACTTGAGTGTCTTCTAGTTGTTGATTTCCTGGTAAAAATTCACACAAAACAGGTGGGGGAAATAGTTTGGACATTGGCATAAGTGTCAGTCATAATGTGTCCCCTGTCTCCCGCTGCAACAAGGAACACATTTTTGTTATTTATGAGATCCTTTTTTATGAATTTGTCAGGTGATTTTTGACCTGAATATTCTAAGCTTGAGTTTATAAAATGCAGCCTTGTTATTGTGCACATTATCAAGGCTCACTTCAAAAACATGACCCTGAGGCCATCAGATGCATTTTGATTCCTTAAATTCTTCCCATGACTAGTGCATTCCTAATATTTCTGATGTTGGAACATGGCTGTGAGCTCATATCACATCCTCATGCTTGGAAAGTGGACTAGCCACTTTCTTCTTGCTTTTTTGATGCTTGTGAGGTACTCGTTCTCATTGATTATGGTACTTTTATTCTTCATGTGTCATATTTAGCAGATTTTCCTAATTTGTCATTTGATAATTTTCTTTATGGTGTGTTTTGATACATAGAAATTTTAAAAATCTATGTGGTTTTGAGTCTTTCTTTGATTTCTGTTGCTTTTGTATTTATAGTTCTTACCTAGATAGTCTTAACTGTAGTATAGATTTTAACAGTGTTTTCTTTCTTCCTTCCTTCCTTCCTTTTTTTTTTTTTAGTTGCAACTACTGGCCCTTCAGTATATTATAGTCAGTCACCAGCATATAATTCCCAGTATCTTCTCAGACCAGCAGCTAATGTTACTCCCACAAAGGTAACAAAGGAATAATTTATGCACTTATAAATATCTCTTTTGTAATTGCTTAGGCTTCCTTCAAAGAAATTCAAGTAGTTCAGCATTAGAACTTCTGTGTCTCACAAGATACAGATATTTTAAACTTCTCTCCAGATACAGAAGTCATGCTTCTTAGTCATCTTATTTTTATGTTAAAATAAGTGTGAACATTTAGACTATTTTTAAATGGGGTGGCGGTGGTTGTGGGTCCTCCATCATTCAGTTTTGGCAGAAATGGGACTAGAATGTCTTTGCTATATAGTATGTATTTCCAGGCATGAAATATCTGAGACCAGGTATTACAACAGTAGTTGAATGTAAAGTTTAAAGACAGGGCTTAGTGCCTTTAGGCCCTGGCTCTTCTGCTCATTGTGATTTTGGGCAAGTATCTTAACCTCTCTCTATATTGGTTGCCTCATATGTGAAATGAGGATAATAATCTTAATTCATAGGGTTTTTGAGGATATTAAAATGAGATAATATATATACTTAAAACATTGCTCAGTTGGCACATTAGTATAAGCTCAATAAATGTTAGTCATCATTATCATTGTTGATATCACTTGACACATTGTTTAGGAATGAAGAAGATATTTATCCTATACATTTATTGTAGGAAATACTATTAAATGTTTAAGATGCTGTCAGTAGTTAAGGCAATTTTTATTATATGACATGAAGATATCATTTTAAGTATCTTTGTAAGTAATGCTGCCTTTTTGTAATAATGCACTGCATTACCTAATGATATCTTTACCTTATAATACTTAATGTTTGTGGTTTGTGAAAATTTGTTTGTATCTAGTTGCCTGTAGTTTGTAGACAACCTACAAAAATTTTAACTTTTTTTCTTTTAGGGTCCAGTTTATGGCATGAATAGGCTTCCACCTCAACAGCATATTTATGCCTACTCACAACAGATGCACACACCACCAGTGCAAAGCACATCTGCTTGTATGTTCTCTCAAGAGATGTATGGTCCTCCATTGCGTTTTGAGTCTCCTGCCACAGGAATTTTGTCACCCAGGGGTGATGATTACTTTAATTACAATATTCAACAGACAAGCACAAACCCACCTTTGCCAGAACCAGGTTATTTCACAAAACCTCCAGTTGCAGCTCATGCTTCAAGATCTACAGAATCTAAGGTTATAGAATTTGGTAAAACTAATTTAGTTCAGCCTGTGCCAGATGAAGGAATAAGGCCATCTTTGACAGCACCTGTGCATACGACACAGCCAACTCCTTTTAAATTTAACTCAAACTTCAAATCAAATGATGGAGATTTCACGTTTTCCTCACCACAGGTTGTGACACAGCCCCCTTCTACGGTTTACAATAATAGCGAAAGCCTTTTAGGTCTTCTGACTTCAGAAAAACCTTTGCAGGTGCAGGGAGATGGTTACAGTGTAGCAAAAGCTGGTCAAACCATTGGACCTCGAAATACATTAAATTTCGGAAGCAAAAGTGTGCCTGGAATTTCATTTACTGAAAACATAGGTCCAAATCAAAAGAATTCTGGTTTTCGTCAAAGTGATGATATATTTATATTCCATGGTCCAGGGAAATCAGTATTTGGAACATCTGCTCCAGAACTGGCCAGCAAGAATCATGAAGCAGATGGAGGGAGTGCCCATGGTGACGACGATGACGATGGCCCTCACTTTGAGCCTGTGGTTCCTCTTCCTGATAAGATTGAAGTAAAAACTGGTGAGGAAGATGAAGAAGAATTCTTTTGCAATCGTGCAAAATTGTTCCGTTTTGATGCAGAATCCAAAGAGTGGAAGGAACGTGGAGTTGGCAATGTAAAAATACTAAGGCATAAAACATCTGGTAAAATTCGCCTTCTAATGAGACGAGAGCAAGTATTGAAAATCTGTGCAAATCATTATATCAGTCCAGATATGAAGCTGACACCAAATGCTGGATCAGACAGATCTTTTGTATGGCATGCTCTTGATTATGCAGATGAGTTGCCCAAACCAGAACAACTTGCTATTAGATTCAAAACTCCTGAGGAAGCAGCCCTTTTTAAGTGCAAGTTTGAAGAGGCTCAGAGTATGTTAAAGTCCTCAGGAGCAACGGTATCCACAACAACAAATAAGGCTATGAGAATTGTAAAAGAACCCACAAGTTATGACAACAAAGATATTTGCAAATCTGATGCCAGAAACATGAATTTTGAATTTCAAATAACAAAGAAAGAAGGGTCTTGGTGGCATTGTAATAGCTGCTCCTTAAAAAATGCTGCAACTTCTAAGAAATGTGTTTCATGCCAGAATCTAAACCCAAGCAATAAAGAGCTCTTTGGCCCACCATTAGTTGAAACTGTTTCCACTCTTAAAACTGGCCCAGAAAACCTTCCAGATAAGTTTGCATTGACGATTCCAAAGGAAGAAGGTCACTGGGATTGTAGTATTTGCTTAGTGAGAAATGAGCCTACTGTATCTAGATGCAATGCATGCCAGAATGCAAAGTCTGCTAACAAAAGTGGATCTTCATTTGTTCAGCAACCTTCTTTTAAATTTGGCCAGGGAGATATTTCTAAGTCTGTTAACAATGATTTCAGATCAGTTTTTTCTATAAAGGAAGGACAGTGGGATTGCAATGTATGCTTGGTACGAAATGAAGAAAGCTCTACAAAATGTGTTGCTTGTGAGAATTCAAGAAAACAGAACTTACCTGCTTCTGTTCCAGCACCTGCTTCTTTTAAGTTTGGTGCTTCAGAGATAAGTAAAACTCCAAACAGTGAATTTGAAGACATGTTTGCTAAAAAGGATGGGCAGTGGGATTGCAGTGTATGCTTGGTACAAAATGAAGCAAATACTACAAAATGTGCTGCTTGTCAGAATCCTGGTAAACCAAGTCTGTCTACTTCTGTTGGTCCAGTACCTGCCTCTTTTAAGTTTAGTACTTCAGAAACAAGCAATTCCACAAAGAGTGGATTTGAAGGAATGTTCACCAAGAAGGAAGGACAGTGGGATTGCAGTGTATGCTTAGTGCGAAATGAAGCAAGTACTACCAAATGTGTTGCTTGTCAGAATCCAAATAAACAAAATCAGCCTACTTCTGCTATTCCAGCACCTGCCTCTTCAGAGACAAGCAATGCCACAAAGAGTGGATTTGAAGGAATGTTCACCAAGAAGGAAGGACAGTGGGATTGCAGTGTATGCTTAGTGCGAAATGAAGCAAGTACTACCAAATGTGTTGCTTGTCAGAATCCAAGTAAACAAAATCAGCCTACTTCTGCTATTCCAGCACCTGCCTCTTCAGAGACAAGCAATGCCACAAAGAGTGGATTTGAAGGAATGTTCACCAAGAAGGAAGGACAGTGGGAATGTGGTGTTTGCTTTGTGCAAAATGAGAGTTCTTCCTTTAAATGTGTGGCTTGTGATGCCTCTAAAGCAACACCTAAACCTATTGTAGATACTCCTTCAGCTTTCACCTTGGGCTCAAAAACTAAGTTAAATGACTCTTCTGGAAGTCAGATGGCAACAGGATTTAAAAGTAACTCTTCAGAAAAAGCTTTTAAATTTGGCATCACAGAACAGGGATTTAAATTTGGGCATGTGGATCAAGAAAATACACCTTCATTTACATTTCAGAGTTCTTCTAATACAGACTCTAAGTCAACAGTAGAAGGATTTAATTTTTCTATTCCTATGTTTGCTGGTGGATTTAAATTTGGCATTCAGGAGTCAGGAACTCAAGAAAAGAAGAGTGAAAAGCCCTTTGAAAATGACAGTGGTTTTCAGGCTCAGTGTGTTAGCAGTGAGAAGAATGGTTGTGGTGTGATTTTTGGTCAAACTGGAAGCACTTTTACCTTTGCCGATCTTGCGAAATCAACTTCAGGAGAAGGATTTCAATTTGGCAAAAAAGATCCTAATTTCAGGGGATTTTCAGGTGCTGGGGAAAAATTATTCTCATTGCAAAGTGGTAAAGTGGCTGATAAAGCTGATAGTTCTACTGACCTTGAGAAAGATGATGATGTCTATAAGACTGAGGACAGTGATGACATCCATTTTGAACCAGTAGTTCAGATGCCTGAAAAAGTAGAACTTGTAACAGGAGAAGAAGATGAAAAAGTTCTTTATTCACAGCGAGTAAAATTATTTAGATTTGATGCTGAGATAAGTCAGTGGAAAGAAAGGGGTTTGGGAAACTTGAAAATTCTAAAAAATGAGGTCAATGGCAAACTGAGAATGCTGATGCGAAGAGAACAAGTACTAAAAGTGTGTGCTAATCATTGGATAACAACTACAATGAACCTGAAGCCTTTGTCTGGATCTGATAGAGCGTGGATGTGGTTAGCTAGTGATTTTTCTGATGGTGATGCCAAACTAGAACAGCTGGCAGCAAAATTTAAAACACCAGAGCTTGCTGAAGAATTCAAGCAGAAATTTGAGGAATGTCAGCGACTCCTATTAGATATACCACTTCAAACTCCCCATAAACTGGTGGATACTGGCAGAGCTGCCAAGTTGATACAGAGAGCTGAAGAAATGAAGAGTGGACTAAAAGATTTTAAAACATTTTTGACAAATGATCAAACGAAAGTCACTGAGGAAGAAAATAATTCAGATGCAGGTGCTACCAGTGTTTCTGACATAACCACTAAGCCAAATCCTGAAAGCACTGGGCCGACATTAGAGTGGGATAACTATGATTTAAGGGAAGATGCTTTGGATGATAGTGTAAGTAGTAGCTCAGTACACGCTTCTCCACTGGCAAGTAGCCCTGTGAGAAAAAATCTCTTCCGCTTTGGTGAGTCAACAACAGGATTTAACTTTAGTTTTAAATCTGCTTTGAGTCCATCTAAGTCTCCTGCCAAGTTGAATCAGAGTGGGACCACAGTTGGCAATGATGAAGAGACTGATGTTACTCAAGAAGAAGAGAGAGATGGGCAGTACTTTGAACCTGTTGTACCATTGCCTGATCTAATTGAAGTGTCCAGTGGTGAGGAAAATGAACAAGTTGTTTTTAGCCACAGAGCTAAACTCTATAGGTATGACAAAGATGTTGGTCAGTGGAAAGAAAGAGGTATTGGTGATATAAAGATTTTACAAAATTATGATAATAAGCAAGTTCGCATAGTGATGAGAAGGGACCAGGTATTAAAACTTTGTGCCAATCACAGAATAACTCCAGATATGGCTTTGCAAAACATGAAAGGGACAGAAAGAGTGTGGGTGTGGACTGCATGTGATTTTGCAGATGGAGAAAGGAAAATAGAACATTTAGCTGTCCGTTTTAAACTACAGGATGTTGCAGACTCATTTAAGAAAATATTTGATGAAGCAAAAGTAGCCCAGGAAAAAGATTCTTTGATAACACCTCATGTTTCTCTTTCGACCACTCCCAGAGAGTCACCATGTGGCAGAATTGCTGTAGCTGTGTTAGAAGAAACCACAAAAGAGAGGACAGATTTACTTCAGGGTGATGATATAGCAGATGCAACTTCAGAAGTTGGAGACGTGTCTGTCTCATCTGAAACAGCAACAAAAGCAGTAGTTTCTCCTCCAAAGTTTGTATTTGGTTCAGAGTCTGTTAAAAGCATTTTTGGTAGTGAAAAATCAAAACCATTTACATTTGGGAACAGTTCAGCTACTGGGTCTTTGTTTGGATTTAGTTTTAATGCACCTTTAAAAAATAATAGTGAAACTAGTTCAGTGGTCCAGAGTGGATCTGAAAGACGAATGGAATCCAGTAATTGTGAAGAGTCAAAGAACTCTGATATTAAGCAATCTTCAGATGGCAAAGTCAAAAATCTCTTCGCTGTTTTTCCGAAGGAAGAATTCTCAACTAATTACACGTTTAAAACACCAGAAAAGGGTAAGCACTTGGTATCAATAGATTAAGCAGAATTTTTAATTTATATTTTTCTTATTAATGTTTATTTTGATGCAGGCTCTTTGTAGGATACTAATGTTTTACTAAAAGTTGGGTCATAACACATTTGCGCAGAGTATTTTGCCTGCAAATGTTCAAACAGTAACAGTATTTGTGTAAGTTATTTAGGGGATTTTAATAACTGTAAGATACTTATGTCATGCTTAGTGCAGAGCACATGAACCCAATGCGGTATTGAAGTTTAGTCACTCATATACTTGAATCATGAGTATTAACAAGTCTGTTTTTTATTGTTATTTTCTTGTCACTCAAAAGAAAAAAAACCACGGCACTGAGATGTTCACATTTTATGGAAGGTAATCTATCTTGCCAGTATTTATTAAATGAGCAAAGAATGAACCTCTTGGATAAGTGCACATAAAACGGCCAAATCAGTGTAAATTGAGGGACTGTGGCTTCTTATAAAGTCATATTCACTTTGATTATCAGAATGTTCAAAAACTAAATACTCTTTATTTTCTAGGGTTTAATTTTAGTCTTTTTAAATCTAATCCAATGGCTTTTTGGACCAGCACCCCTTCCTCACAGCCTGAGAACAAAGGTATAGAGTGAGCATTCTCAGTATGAGATGACATCAGTTTTGTTAGCAGCTGGTAGTCTTTAGCAAAGTAACTGTGGCTGTGTGAAATTCGGTACTTAACACTACAGTGTGCATGTTAAAAAGTGCCAGTTGAAAAGCAAATAACTTTTGACTGGTGGTGTAATACCTTTTAATGCTGTTTTTTTTCTAATATACTTGGATGTCATTGTTTTTTTCACTATTTCATAACATTGTTTTGAGATAGGTTTATATGGTCTTTACCTTTTGCTGCTTTGTACTTTAATAAAACATTTAATGTTATATAACATATAATATATTAAATAACTATTTATGTACTGTTATTTTCTATTCTACTTAATGAAGAAAGACCTGTGGTCTATCTAACCTTTATCTTCAGTCACTAATGTCAGCTTGTATCCAAACCTTTGATGGTAATAGCATGCATGCAACATGA
Source organism: Micronycteris hirsuta (assembly GCA_004026765.1). NCBI lineage: Eukaryota > Metazoa > Chordata > Mammalia > Chiroptera > Phyllostomidae > Micronycteris > Micronycteris hirsuta. The sequence continues at coordinate 43,811 of PVJI01004231.1, read as the reverse complement.
TACAGAGTATCTATCCCTTTAAAGCTGCTATTTTAGTCATGTTTTAGAAAAATAATAGTATTTGAAAGCAGGCCCCATTTTTAACATCCACCATTATATTTTTAGTATGTTATACATATATAGCACAGATCTTTTGTAAACGACAGTGGAATAATAGAAGGTGGGATCAATTAAAGACCTCAGAGTCACAGTTAGGGACATTAAAACTCACTCGTAGTGTCTAAAAATATATCTTGAGTAACCCAGCTGTGTTATAGGTTACCAAACAAGTACACTGATATGGTGACAGTCCTTGATTTCTGGGACTTCCGTTTTAAAGTATACCAATTTTACTACTAGCTGAAGCAACTCTTATGCTTTAAAGGATGTAGTCTTTGAGAAATTGTGTGAAAAGTGTGGGCTTTTTTTCAGTGAAAGGTATATACTTACATGCAGACCCTGTGGGCCCTAGATTAAGAATCCCTGGCCTAAGAGAAAATTTATCTATATACTATTTTGGGACAAAGAGCATTATTGTTTCAAGTCTGAGTATATCAGCATCCCAAAGGATCTTAGAGATGAAGACTTTCGATGTGAGGAGACTAGGACCCAGCAGGCTGTCTGATAGTGCCGAAGTTGTCTTTACCAGCTCAAAGCAGAACTGAAACAAGAATCTGTTCTTAGGGTGTTTTTGTACAGTCCCTGGCTAGGAATTGACACTCATGTTATTGTAATGAAGGAGAGTGAGAAGCAAGTTTACTGTTGTAAAAGGGCTAGTTCTCCAGATCAGCACCATCCCATAGAAATAAATATGACCTGTGTGTGTAATTTAAAACTTTCCAGTAGCAATATTAAAAAACAAAAAGAAACAGGTGAAAAGTGAAAGGATGAAATTAATTTTAATAATTACCATATTTTGCTGTGTATAATGTGCACTTTTTGCCCAAAGTTTTGAGAGAAAAATAAGGATGCATATTATATATACATGAGTAGTACTAATCTTGTATTTATATAAATGTATTTAAATAAATTCTTTTATTAAAACAATTAAAAGTGTATCTGTTAAAAGTATAACTCTAGAAAGCAGTAATGATATCTGTATGCAAAATAACACACCCTGGAATATGATAATCAGTTTTGTTTATAAATATAAATAAATAATTGAATTAAAAATTAAAATGAAAGATTTTTTTCCCCTGAAAGTTTAGGCTAAAAGTGTGGATGTGCATTATACATGACAAAATGTGGTATTCGGTTTAACTCATGACAAAATGTGATATTCAGTTTAACTCATTATATCCAAAGTACCATTTAAACTTCTAATCAGTATTAAAAATTGAGATATTTTGCATTCTTTTTGGTGGTACCAAGTATTTAAAATCCAGTGTGTATTTTTGTACTTATAGCACATCTCAGTTTGGACTGGCCACATTTTAAGTGCTTAACCAGCCACATGTGGCTAGGCTACCACATTGGACAGTGCCAGTTGGTACATAACATGCTTCATGAATTGCTTACTTTTTCATTTATCAGTTTTGATAGTCAGAAATTCTTTTTTTTTAAGACCAGAGCAGATTGCTTGAAGACTTCTTTTTCTCTCCACGTTTTTTCCTTTTTTGTTATTATTGTCCTTGTTGGTTTTTTAGCTATAGAAATTGTCTTAAATTCTTACAGTATTACTGACCTATAGGATAACAGTTTTTATTTAATTTTATCTATTATTGTGCTTTGACACATGCACAACTGGATGTAATTCAAATCACCTGCCATCCTTGGCAATTGTTAACTTTCCTTGTGAGAACGAATCAAAGTAGGCCTTGCATTAGTTTCATATTTACATTTATGATTGCTTTAATCTTTTTTAGTTGTTGAAAATACGTGCAGACTTTCCCAAACTGTTGTTTAGTATATAAAATATAATGGTAGCACTTTTTAAAATACCTTTTTAAATTATAGTCATTAATAGTAATTTTTTTCAATGATCATTAAGTAAAAGCATGATTCTTTTTTGAATCTACTTTTTAGTAGATTCTGTGTTCACTCAGGGTTTCTGATAGAACATTAAATTCTATAAATTAATGCCTACTACTAATTCTAGTTCATTATTATGTAGAGTTGAATCCACATCAGAGAATATGTTTTTTTATCAGTATGTTATTTTAACCTAAAGATAAGTTCATGGTTTTTATTTCAGTTAGAATATTGATGTTAATACTTATTTAACCCCTTGTCTTTATCAGTTTTTTTTGACTTGTGTTACAGCAAAAGAGAAGAAAAAACCTGAAGAGACTCCCTCAGAGGATGATGTTCTCATTGTGTATGAGCTAACCCCAACTCCTGAGCATAAAGCTCTTGCAGGCAAACTTAAACTTCCTCCAACTTTCTTCTGCTATAAGAATAGACCAGATTATGTTAGTGAAGAAGAAGAGGATGGTAAATCTTTTGTTATTTTAAAAGCATTCTGTTTATGCTAATGTTAGTAATTACAAGGTGTGGTTAAATTATACTAAGCCTGCTTTTACAACCCATCACTGCAGTCCTTGCAAGACAGATGGTTATACTAAATGTAAGTGTAAACAGTCAGTGTATGTAATGATTGAAAGAACTGCATTCATTTATTAAATAAGCATTTTTTAGATGGCTACCATGAGCAGGGCAGGTATTTTGAAGGATTTGAAAACAATTATAATTTCTTTAGAGTTCTGGAGGGATGGGAGAGGGATAAGGTACACAGGGGTTCTATTAAGGAAAACTTTGTGTACCATATCAGAGTTTTTTGGCGGAGAAGCTTACAGAAAAGTTTCAGTAGGACCAATTGGATAGTCGTATAAAGGTTTGGGTTGTGGGACATGGAGGTAGGTAGATGAGCTAAAATGGGAGAACAGCTCAAACAAGAGGAGAGCCTCAATGAAAGTTCTAATGGTAGAAGAGGCATTGTGATATAGGATTGGCAAAATTGTCATTTGGATGTAGGGAGTAAGGAAAAATGTAAAGTTGGAGATCATTTCTAGATTTTTGGCTAGGAAAACTTCTGACACTAGATATTCTTTTATTTAATACAAATCAATAATACTTGAAGATGAAGATTTTGAAACAGCTGTAAAGAAACTTAATGGAAAACTATATCTGGATGACTCAGAAAAATCTAAACCATTAGAAAAAAATCTGACAGGTAAGTTAAAATTACTATTTTTAAAAGATTTTATTTATTTTTAGAGATAGGGAAAGGGAGGGAGAGAGAAAGGGAGAGAAACATTAATGTTTGAGAGAAACATTGGTCCATTGCCTCTTAACACACGCATCAACCAGGGACCAGCTGGCAACCCAGACATATACTCTGACCAGAAATCGAACCAGCCACCTTTTGCTTTGTGGGACAATGCTCAACCAAGAGAGCCACGTCAATCAGTGCTATATATATATATATATATATATATTTTTTTTTTTTTTAAGGGGAAGAGAGGGAGAGAAACATCCATGTGAGAGAGAAACATCAATTGGTTCTCTCTCTAATGTACTTGACAGGGGACCAAATCCACAACCTAGGCATGTGCCCTGACCAGGAATTGAACCTGCAACATTTCAGTTTATGAGATGATGCTCTAACTGAGCCCCACTGGCCAGGGCAGAATTACTATATTAAAAGAAAATAGATTCTAGTTAAAAGGAACCTCCCAATCTGATTATTCTCGTAATTACCATATTTATTTAATATGCATGTGGTGATTTAAATTATTTTAAAATACTATGAAGTGAAAAATACTGTTTTGGTAGTTCTTGTTCTCTATTAGCACTTGTTAGCTGGTTCTGTAATCTGTAGATTTTATTGAAGGCCATTGTTGTAGAATAGTTGGACTTCACCTGCTTTTATCTTAACTTTCTTTTGCTTGTGTTGTTACTGGATTTTCAGAAAATGAAAAAGAATGTATTATTGTTTGGGAAAAGAAACCAACAGTTGAAGAGAAGGCAAAAGCAGATATATTAAAACTTCCACCTACATTTTTTTGTGGAGTCTGCAGTGATACTGATGAGGACAATGGAAATGGGGAAGACTTTCAGTCAGAGCTTCAAAAAGTTCAGGAAGCTCAAGTAAGAACACTTCCATTGTTTTCCTTCTGGTTCAATTGACTTTGTTGATGGAATAAAATAGAATGTTCTTACCAGATGGTATTAATGGGTTGTGGCAACTGGATTAGGCAGCCACCAGTCAGCTATGTCCAGTCAGCTAATTTTGTTCCACATGTTGCTGAACCCAGCTGGTACAAGGGGCTGTGGGGGCGGGCCTACTGCTCACCACCTACCAGGCAAAACTCCAAAGACAGAATTTCGTGGAAAGGATGGAATCTTTTATTTAACAATCATATAATTTGAAATAATAGCAAATTTCTGCCTCAAAGCCTGTTTCCTATAAGACATCCAAAGAAAATCACTCTGCCACCCTCTGCCAGCTTAGTTCAAGGTTGCGTCAGGAATCTCTTTTCCACCCAAAAGTATTATAAACGTAGGTGGTTTAGCTGGTTTCCAGTCTCTCTCAGCCTTTAGGCATCTTTAGGAGTCTGTGCCTTCAGACGCCCTACTTACAGTTGCTGTCCTCTTCCTTCTGGCCGCTGCCCCCAGTGTGTCTGTATGCCTGGCTGGACAGGACCCACCTAACAACTCCAGTTGCTGCTACAGCTTCCTGCTCTCCCCCACACATTGGTTGCAAGGCTCTGCCCAGGTTGGAGCAGCCAAGAAGGGGCAGGAAACTGCTGCTGACAGACGTGCTAGAAGTGGGTGGGCAGTGGCCACTGACAGGCGCAAAGGGCCAGAGTCCAGAGCCTCCTCCCCTCCACTCCCCTCCTGTCTTACCATCCCCCAATGCCTGGAGCCCAGGAACTCCAGTCCTTAGCAGCTGGGAAGGAGGGTAGATGGAAAAAGGAGCAGCATTTCTGCATTGCTTTTTAAATCTTTTCCCCCGGAATCCTTTGTGCGGCAAGCATGTGTGCCCTGGTTGCCAGGATGACACACATGTGCAATTCAGCCCCTCCCCCATACATAGACGACTATAAGGTTCATCCCTCTGTATGTAGGGGGAGATTGGGGTGTAGCATGGACGATGCAGATAATTCTAAGAATGCCTACTACAATACCAAGAACAGTATTAAGTGGTTCATTTTTTATACAAGTTAGTTTATTCAAGGGTGGGCAGAGTGGATAGGAAATAGCAGCATTTGAAACCTAGTTCCCTTGGCTTATTTTGTTCCTTGCTTTGTCAGTAATTTTATTATTTGATTACTTTCTTAGCTCAAATGTAGTGATAATTTGACTATCAGCACCTTGGTGTTTTAATTTGTATTGTACAGAAACTGGAAGACAAGGTCTAGTAGTTTTTTTACAATGTAATATTGACAGTATTCAGAATTGTTTCTTACCCCCTGAAGTAATACTATTTTATTGTTGGAAAGGTGGTTAAAATGAAATAGAGTCTTAGAGTTTGTTATGAATGCAATGATTAATTAAAGGATATGTGGCTAGAGAGAGATGTGGTGCAACACATGGTCTGTGTCTATAAGAAATTTACTGTCCTTTATAGTCTGTGACTAAGGAGTCTAGCTGGCCTACTTTTTTCAGCTGTCCACCTAGGATATGCCAGCTATTCAGAAGATTTAAACGTACTCATCAGTGCATATGTACTAATGGCTATCAGCTAATGTAATGACATCACTTTCTCATTTATATAATCTATTCAGTTATACTGAATAGATTTATTTGTGGAAGTTCTATGGAAGTTTTGCATCAGTGGCCTCTCTGTGCTAAATCTAAATAGTTTTAAAATCATCAACAGTTTCCCTGGACTCTCTCGAACTACATAACATGTAATTTCTGTTGATTATCTCCTATAATTGCTGGCTTCTGAGGCTTTATCATGCAGTTACTCATTCAGCAAATACAGTATTAATATAAATTTGGATTTTGCATATTGAAACAATGCAATTTACATGTGGTATCACTCATGTGCAAAACAAAAATTAAACTTATTTAAGATGTATTTATTGTAAAACTTAAAAATAAAAATGAAAAATGTCATTGCTGGTGTGCAGATTGAATTGTATATCATTTATTCTTTTCCCATCTGTGTTGCCACATTAGCTGGTATACAAGGACTTGGGTATTAATTTTTTCCTTATCCAAGGATATATTTATTAATTTTAAAGAGAGATGAAGGGGGAGAGAGAGAGAGAGAGAGAAACATTGAGGAGAGAGAGAAACATTGGGGTGAGAGAGAAACATTGATTGGTTGCCTCCAGTATGCACCCCAACTGAGGTTCAAAACTGCAGTCTAGGTATGTTCCCTTATTGGGATATGAACCTGCAACCTTTTGGTTCAGAAGTTAAATGTGATAAATCACTGTAAAGGTTGAAAAAAATGCCACAGTAAATTGTAATTTTTCGGGGGAGCACCCACAGATGAAACAGAACTATTAACTACTAAAGCTAAAATGTGCTGTAATGGATGAAGATTTCTACCCTTTTAGAATACACTAAATACTTTACACTCAGTGTAATTCATATTGGATTATGCAGGGTCTTCAGATATGCAAATCTCTTGCATAAAATGCCTGTCTACAGTATTTATAAGCATTTACTATGAGCTACCATTATACTGAGGATTGGGGATGCAGTATTGAACAAAACAGAAGTAATTTGATTTGTCTGTGTGTAGTTTTTCATTTAGATACTCTAAGGGGAGATGAAATAAAACTCCCCTTCCCCAAGTAATCTAGTCTATATTTATTGTGATACAATTTAAATACCATTTTAAAGCGTGCAATTCAGCGGTTTCTAGTATGTTCACATGGCTGTGCAATCATCACATTGAATTTTATCGCTAAAAAGAAACCACTGGTAGTCACCACCCTTGCCCATTTCTGCTCAACTCCTGTAGCTCTAGATAACTTCAGTTTAACTTTCTTTCACTGTAGATTTGCCTTTTCTGGACATTTCAATAAATTGCCATAATATATGTGACCATTTGTATATGGTTTCTTTCATTTATTTGTTTCCTACGGGTGGGTATCTATATTGCTGTATACGAGATTTATTTCATTTCTTTGTATGGGTAATACCACATTTCAATTATCTATTTATCTGTTTTAGGCTCTTTAGATGGTTTCAACTTTTTAGTTGTTATGAATAAAACTTGTGATACTCTAAACCATTTGACACATAGAATGATCTTTGTGTTTCAGTACATTAAGAAATAATGATCCCTTTGCGTTCATTATTTTTATTTACATAAGTAAAATTCACTTTTGTAGTGTGTGTGTATGTGTATGTCTGTATGTTTTCTGTGGGTTCTTATACATGCCTCAATTCTTGTAATCCCACCACAGATCAGGCTATAGAGCAGATCCTCACCCATGCACAACCTGTGGCAACTGCTGATCTGTTTTCTTTTCTTAAAGATTTTATTTATTTTTAGAGAGAGGGGAAGGGGAAGAGAGAAGGACAGAAACATCAATGTGTGGTTGCTTCTCCTATGCTCCCTACTGGGGATCTGGCCTGCAACCCAGGCGTGTGTATGACTGGGAATTGAACCAGTGACACTTTAGTTCACAGGCCCATGCTCAATCCACTGAGCTACACCAGTCAGGGCTAATCTGTTTTCTGTTTCTGTAATTTTGCCTTTTCTAGACTAAATGGAATCACATATGTAACCTTTGGTACCAGCTTTTTTCACTCAGTATAGTACCCTTTTTTTTTAAGCTAAGTAATATTCCATTATGTGGATGTACCACTGTCTTTTCATTAATTATTAACAATTATTTCCATTTGTTTTACTTTCTTCTAGCTTTTTAAAGTGGAAGTTTATTGATTTAAGACCATTTTTCTTTTTAATAAAAATATTTAATGTAAGATTTTTTGTGAAGAACTGTTCAGCTCTATCCAACAAGTTTTAATTTTTGGTATTTTCACTTTAATTCAGTTCAGAATACTTTTCCTTGAGGCATTTTTTTTGAGATGAGATGTATATCAGATAGTGGTATGTTGCCTTCCAAATTATTTGATGATTTTTGAAATACTCTGCTACTGATTTTTAATTTAATTTCATTACTGTCTGTGAACATATTTTGAATAATTTCAGTTCTTAAAGATATAATGAAAGCTGTCTTGGTGAATGCTCATTGTGCACTTGAGAAGAATGTGTAGCTTGCTGTTTGGAGGTGGGATGTTCAGTAAATGCTAATCAGATCAAATTAGTTGATACTATGGTGTCCAAGTCTAATATATCCTTTCTAAGTTTGTACCTGCTTGTTCTATTGATAATTGAGAGAAGGGTTGTAAACATAATTGTGGATTTGTCCTTTTCCTATCAATTTTTGCTTCATGTACTTTGTTAAGAAGTGTTCCCTCTGTTTTTATTTTCTGGAAGACATTATTGGAATAGGTGGTATTTTTTTCTTACATGTTTGATTGAATTTGCTATTAAAACCATCAGGGCCTGATAAGGATTTAATTGATGATACACAGATATATGCCTATTCAAATTATATCTTTTTTCTTGTGTGTTTTGATAGATTGTGCCTTTCAAGGAATTGGTTCATTTCCTCTGTTGTCAAATTTGTGGGCATAACACTAGTCATGAAGTATTAAGGCTCCTCTTTCATTTCTGATATTAGTAATTTGTGTTCTTTCTTGTCTTGTTTAGCCTGGTTAGAGAAGTTCATGAATTTTATTGACCTCAAAAAATGAGCTTTCGATTTTGTTGATTTTTTTTCTCTTTTGTTTTATTGGTTTTTCCTCTACTTTTCATTGTTTCTTCTTGCTTTAGGTTTGATCTTTCTGTAGTTTCTAATGGTGGAAATTTATTGACTTTGGATCTTTTCTATATGCATTTAGTACTATAGTATTCTCCCTTCTTTGCTCTTGCTGCATTTCATAAATTTTGATAAGTTGTAGTTTAATTTTTATTTACTTCAAAATATTTTTAATTGGTTTTGAGACTTTTGACATGTATTACTTAAAAGTGTGCTATTTAATCTAAATATTTTGGGACTTTTCTAGCTATATTTCTGTTAATTTCTAGTTTAATTCTATTGTGAACTGAGAGTATGATTTTTGTTCTTTTGATTTTGTTGAGCTGTGTTTTATGGCCCAAGTTCTGATTTTCCATGATAAATGTTTCATGTGAGCTTTAAGAGGTATTTATATACAGGGGTGGACAAAAGTAGGTTTTCATTCAGCCACCTCATGAAGCAGTGGGGCTAACCCAAGCAGGTCACTGAAATTCAGGTTTGTTTAGTGATTTTTCAAAGACTACAAGAATGTGTAAATAATGGAGGACAGCAATTTGAGCACTTAACAAGGTTGTACCTTAAGTGCACTATGCCATTGTGATATTCTTCTGATTTAATAAAGCTATTCTAATAATCATAATCTGTGTGTTTTTTCCATACCCACAACTCTAAACCTACTTTTGCCCACCCCTATATTTTCTGCTATAAATTTTAAAATTTCTGTTACTATATTTTCCATTGTAAAATTCCTGTTTGATTCTTTTTATACCTTCTACTTCTTTGCTGAGAACTGTCTTATTTGCTCTAAGAGTATTTGTCCTCACCTTTTGAAGCTTTGTTATGATAGCTTCTTTAAAGTCTGTCATTCAACACAAGAATAATTTTATGACATTCCTCACCCCCTAGCAAGAGAGTTGGCTCTTCTTGGACTCTTTCCATCTTTGCCATGGACAGCTCCAATTTTCTGGGCTGTTCTAGCACCCTGCTGGGATATTAGGGGCAGTGCCAAAAACATCCCACAATGTTCTCACCACCAGATTGTCCCTCAAGGTGTAATCATCCTGCTTTCATCTACTTTCACAGGCTTCTTCTAGTTGCTTTATCTGCTTAAGCTAAGTTTGGTTGTAGGTATTGGGAGAGATAGGATGGAGTGTGGAATAAGAGAGATAAAGTGAAGTGTGCTACTCCATTTTGTCTAGAACTCCCAAGTCCTCAATTTATTTTAAAATAAGTTATGTGATCCTTTCTGTCAATCAGTATTTAACGGCAGTTTCTTGTTACTACTTTGCAGAAATCCCAAAATGAGGAAATGACCAGCACAGCTGACAGTGTGTGTACAGGTGGGGCTAAAGTGACTGTACCATCTATATGTAAATATGAAGAACCTGATTTTATTACCAAATCTATTGGTTCACCATCTATTTTGTCTGGAACTGTGGACAAACCTATAGATTTGTCTACTAGAAAGGAAAACGATGCAGATTCTACAAGCCAAGGTAAAATTTGATACATGTTTTCAAAAATCTTCTATGTATACATTATATAAAGTACATCTATATGATTGAAAAGGCAGACTTTTAAATGTAGATCCTAGAAAATCCCTTTCTTAAAACAAATTTTGAAATATATAACAGGGTATAAGATACAATTGTGCTTTCATGGAAATTTTCTTTGCGATAATTTCATTTGTAGTGCCCCTCTTATTCACAGCTGTATGTTACAAGCACTACAGTGGATGCCTGAAACTGCAGATAATACTGAACCCTATATATATAGTTTTTTCACACTTGTGTGCATAGATAGATAGGTAGATAGATAGATAGATAGTCATCCCTCTGTATCAGTGGGGAAATGTTCTAGGACTCCCTGTGTCCTGCCTTGGAAATACCAAAATCTGTGTGCTTACTTTTATGTAGGTTCTTTTCAATAAGTGCTGTAAATGTACTTTCTCTTTCCTATGATTTTTTATTATTGTTGTTTAAGTACAGTTGTCTCCATTTTTCACCCACCACTCCCCCATGCACCACCCATCCATCCCCTGCTCGCACCCTTGACCCTCCCAAACTTTGACAATATCCATGTGTCCTTTATGCATGTTCCTTGACGACCCTTCTGATTTTTTTCCCCCATTATCCTCCTTCTGCCCTCCATTCTGGTTGCTGTCAGATTGTTCTTTATTTCAGTGTCTCTGGTTATATTTTGCTTGCTTGCTTGCTTGTTTTGTTGATGAGGTTCCACCTATAAGTGAGATCATATGGTATTTCTCTTTCACTGCCTAGCTTATTTCACTTAGCATAATGCTCTCTAGATCTATCCATGCTGTCACAAAGGATAAGAACTCCTTCTTTCTTTCTACTGCATCCGATTCCATTGTGTGATTATACCATCCTTTTTTAATCCACTCATTTACTGATGGACACTTAGGTTGTTTTCAGCATTTGGTTATTATAAATTGTGCTGCTATGAACATTGAGGTGCATAGGTTCTTTTGAATTGGTGTTTCTGGATTCTTAGGGTATAATCCCAGCAGTGGAATTGCCAGGTCAAAAGGCAGTTCCACTTAAGGCAGTTCCATTTTTAGTTTTCTGAGGAAATTCCATACTATTTTCCACAATGGCTGCACAAGTCTACATTCCCACCAACGGTGCACTAGAGTTCCCTTTCCTCCACCACCTCGCCAGAACTTGTTTCGTGTTGATTTGTTTATGATGGCCATTCTGACCATTCTGAAGTGGTATCTCATTGTGGTTTTAAATTGCATCTCTCTGATGGCTAGTGATGCTGACCATCCTTTCCTATATATCTGGGCTCTTTGTATATCCTCCTCGGAGAATGGTCTGTACAGGTCCTTTGGCCCTTTTTTTAATTGGGTTTTTTGTCTTCCTGGAGTGGAGTTGTGTGAGTTCTTTATATATTTTGGAGAGCAAACCCTTGTTTGAGGAGTCACTTGCAAATATATTTTCCTGTACGGTTGGTTCCCTTTTCATTTTGCTGATGTTTTCTTTAGCCGTGCAGAAGCTTTTTGTTTGATGAAGTCCCATTTGTTTATTCTTTCCTTTATATCCCTTACTTGAGCAGACATGTCGGTGAAAATATTGTTGTGTGGAATTTCTGAGATTTTGCTGCTTGTGTTCTCCTCTTTATAGTGTCGTGACTTATGTAGGTCTTTTCTACACCTTGAGTTAATTTTTGTGTATGGTGTAAGTTGATGGTCGAGTTTCATTTTTTTGCATGTAGTTGTCCAGATCTCCCAACAGCATTTTTTGAACAGGGTATTTTTACTCCATTTATGCTTCTTTCCCCTTTGTAGAAAATTAATTGACCATAGAGACTTAGGTTTATTTCTAGGCTCCTTATTCTATTCTTTTGATCTATGTATCTGTTCTTATGCCAGTATGAGGCGGTTTTGATTACAATGGCTTTGTAATACAGTTTGATATCAGGTATTGTGATTCCTCCAACTTCGTTCTTCTTTCTCAAAATTGCTGCAGCTATTTTGGGGTAGTTTGTGGTTCCATATAAATTTCTAAAATGTTTGTTCTATATCTATGAAATATGTAATTGGTATTATAAGAGGGGTTGCATTGACTGTCTAAATTGCTTTGGGTAGTATGGACATTTTGATCATGTTCTGCCAATCCATGAACATAGTGTATGCTTTCATTTGTTTGTGTCTTCCTTAATTTCTTTCTTCAGTGGTGTGTAGATTTCTGAGTAGAGGTCCTTTACCTCCTTGGTTAGGTTTATTCCTAGGTACTTTATTTTTCTTTTTGTTATATAGCACATGGGTTTTTTTCCTTGATTTTTTTTCTGATATTTTGTTGGTGGTGTACAACATGCCTTTGATTCCCAAATTTTGACTTTGTATCCCACTGTTTTGCCAAATTCACTTACTAAGTTGAGTAGTTTTTTGGTGGAGTCTATAGGATTTTCTATGTACATTATCATGTCATCTGCAAACAATGACTGTTTTGCTTCTTTCTTTCTAATTTGGATGCCTTTTCTTTCTTTTTCTTGTCTGATTGCTGTGGCTAGGACTTCCAATACTATGTTGAATAGAAGTGTGAAAGTGGACACCCATGTCTCATTCCTGATCTTAATGGGAAAGCTGTACTTTGCCCATTATGTATGAAGTTGGTTTTTAGTATATGGCCTTTATTATGTTGAAGTATGCTCCCTGTACTCCCACTTTCCTGAATGTTTTTATCACAAATGGGTGCTATACTTTATCAAATGCTTTTTCTGCATCTATTGATTTGATCATGTGACTTTTTTCTTTCCTTTTGTTTTTGTGATGTACTTAATTTATTGATTTGCGAATATCGTACCATTCTTGCATCCTGGGATGAATCCCACTGAAGCATGGTGTATGATCTTTTTAATTGTATTTGCTGGGTGTGGTTTGCCAATATTTTGTTGAAGATTTTTGCATCTATGTTCATCAGCAGTATTGGCTTGTTGTTTTCTTTATTGTGTGTTTTTCTGGTTTTGGGATTACAGTGATGCTTGCCTCATACAAAGAGGTTGAGAGTCTTCTATCATTTGGGGGTTTTTGGAATAGTCTTAGAAGGATAGGGGTTAGGTCTTCCTAAAATATTTTATAAAATTCTCTTATTAAACCGACTGATCCAGGGCTTTAGTGTACAGGGAGTTTTTGATTACTGCTTCGATTTCACCACTTGTTTTCCATCTGTTCAGGTTTTCTCTTCTTCATTTTTAGAAGATTGTATATTTCTAGAAATTTGTCCATTTCACCCAGGTTTTCAAATTTCTTGGCATATAGTTCTTTGTAGTAATTTCTTACAATCCTTTATATTTCTGTGGTATTTATTGTTATCTCTCCTCTTTCATTTCTGATTTTAGTTATTTGGGTCCTTTCTATTTTTTCTTGATGAGTCTGCCTAAAGGCTTGTATCTTTTCAAAAAACCAGCTTCTGGATGTATTGATCCTTTGAATTGTTGTTTTAATCTCTTCACTTTTTAATTCTGCTCTGAATTTGGTTATTTCCTTCCTTGCACTCGCTCTGGGCTTTGTTTGTTGTTTTTCCTTCATTTCTTGTAGAGGTAGGGTTAGGTTGTTTATTTGAAATGTTCTGTCTTTTTTACGTAGACCTGTATCACTATGACCTTCCTTCTCAGGACTGCGTTTGCTGTGTCCCATAAGTTTTGGACTGTTTTGTGTTCATTTTCATTTGTTTCCAGAATCTCTTTGATTACTTCCTTGTTCTCATTATTCACCCATTCATTGCATGCTGTTCAGTGTTCACGAATATGAATGTTTCTGAGTGTTTTGCTTGAGATTGGTTTCTAGTTTCAGGCCCTTGTGGTCAGAGAAAATGCTTGATATGATTTCAATTTTCCTGAAGCTGTAGAGACCTGTTTTGTGTGTTACCATGTGGTCTATCTTGGAAAACGTTCCATGTGCATTTGAAAACAATGTATATTTTGCTTATTTGGGATGAAAGGTTCTCTATATACTGGTAGCTATATATATGTATAGTGCTAGTGGTAGCTAGCTTGAGTCTTTAGTTTCCTGTTCAGCCAGCTCCGCATTACCTGCGTAGTCTGCTGCCTTGTGCGAATCCTCGCAATCATCCTCATCTCGCCTATGTGGTCTGCTGCCTTGTGGTGGGTCCTCTCCACCTGCCTGACTGCCTGTCTCCATTCCTCCTACCAGTCTGTTGAATGTTTCTTTAATTTCATGGCTGTTGCAGTTCCATGCATTTTGATTTTCTGGCACATCTGGTTGCTTATTGGTTTTAGATTGGTTGTTAGCCTCCTTTTGGTTGTGCAAGGAAGAGAAGGGTTTCTACCCACGCCTCCATCTTGGCCAAAAGCACCCTATGCCTTTTGATTGGAGCATTTAATCCATTTAAATTTAAACTTATTATTGAAAGGTACTTATTTATTTTCCCCCCTTTTACCTGTGTTCCTCTCTCTCTCTTCTCTTCTTAAAGCAGTCCCTTTAGCATATATTGCAGTGCTGCTTTGGTGGAGGTGTATTCTTTCAGTTGACTTTTGCCTGCGAAACTCCTTATTTCTTCCTCCATTTCAATTGAGAACCTTGCTGGGTAGAGTAGTCTTGGTTGCAGGCCCTTGCTGTTCATTACTTGGAATATTTCTTAACATTCCCTTCTGTGGTGTTTCTATTGAGAAATCTGTTGCTAGCCAAATTGGAGTTTTCTTGTATGTTACTTCTTGTTTCTCCTTTGCTGCTTTTAAGTTTCTGAACATTCATGGCTTTTCCCCTCTCCAGGTTCTGGAAGTTTCTGTCATTATTTTTTCAAACAGCTTTTCTATCCCTTGCTCCTTTTCTTCTCCTTCTGGTTTTCCTATGATTCGAATGTTGTTATGTTTCATGTTGTCCTGTAGTTCCCTTAAGTTGTCTTCATATTTTTTGAGTATTTGTGTAGCTGCTCTTCCTGGGTATTTATTTCTACGTTGTCCAGCTCATTAATTTGGTTTCTACTTCATTTAGCTAGGTTGTAATTCCCTCTAGTGTATTTTTTTTTTTTACTTCAGAAATTGTATTCTTCATGTCTTACTGGTTCTTTTTATAGTTTCTATTTCCTTTTTTATACTCTTGTCGTTCCCATTCAGTTCCTTTGTAGTTGTCATTGAGTTCCTTGAGCATCCTTATAACTATTTTTTTGAATTCTATATCTGATAATTTGCTTGCCTCCATTTCATTTAACGCTTTTACTGGGGAGTTTTCTGTCCTTTTGATTGCAGGTTCTTTGTCTCCCCATTTTAGGTGACTCTTTTTGTTTGTTTCTGTGATTCCTGTTGCTCTGCTTTTCTTGCTGTTCTTCTGTATACTTCTGTGCTAGGAGTTCTATGGGACTCAGTGACGCAGTCTCTTTGATCTCCTTGTCTGGATGCTCTCTAGGGTTGTTGCCTTTTCTTCTGTTTGTGTAGGCTCTCTTGTTGTACTTGTCCTTTTCCTGTTGTTGGCTCCTTTTTTGGTGGGTTTTCCCCTCCAGTGGATTTACTGGTATTTACAACTCCCACTTTGTCTTGTGTGTGATCAAAGGCAGGGTGAAGGTGAAATGGAGTAAGACAGCGTGAGAGTTATTCTATAGAATTTAAAGTACTATCAAGTAGAGAACAGATAGGAGATCCTTTGGAGAAGTACAGCAATAACCATGATATTTCACCCAACTAGCCATTTTCTATAAAAGGTGAAAAAGAGATAAGAGTCTTATTAGAGGGGGAAAAAAATGTGAGCTGACTCCAGAAAGCTGAGTGCTTATGCGAGGTTAGATGGTGAGATTCAGTCAGAGTAAGTGCTAGAAACTTGGTGTTGTGTGTGAGAGGATAAAGTTAACTAAAACAGTAATAAAGCTCAGGAAGGTAGTGAGATAGACCAAGACCATGGCAAGGTGCTGTGTGGGAATTGGAACAAGAATAAAATCACAAGAAATATATGATCTGAGTAAAAAGAATAAAAAGTAAAAAACCAAGAGTAGTGTGTTATTGGAGTACAAATGAAGTGAAGGAAGAGAAATTAAAATGAAATATGAAAGGGAGAACAAGGAAAGCCAGTCAAACAATGAAATCAAACAAAGAAAACAGAAGGAATAGAAATTAAAAAGTAATAAAAAATGTTAATAATAAAAACTACAAATAAAAATAAAAGGTAAAAAGGGGAACAAAGAAAACTAATTAAACAATGAAATCAAACAGACAAAATAAAAAAAACTAAATGGAAGAAGAGAAAAATTAAAAAAACAATAACAATAACAAAAAAAATAAAATGCAACTTCTGAAGGATAGTAATGTGAAATTTGTCTCAGCTGTTGTTGTTAGCCTTCTGAATTCTTTCTGGATCTGTCTTTGGTCTTCTCACAGCTCCAGGTCTTATTGTCTTACAGTTGAAAACAAAGAAAAAGCCTCCTGCTGACTTTAAACCTGCCAAGGGGGTTTTGCTGTTTTTTCCTGGATGCTGCAGGCAGAGGGAGGCTGGGTTCTGTTGTTCAGTGGGATTGGGGGCTCAATCTGGGCTACAATATCCCCAGGTGCCCATTTTCCAGCCCACGCCCTCATAGCGTACTGTCCACTCTGTGCATATTTGCCACGCGTGGGCCTGTAATCCACACCTCATTATGCAATGCTTTGATTAGTCCCTGAGGTGCACTGAGTGGGTGCAAATCAACCCCTTCCCCCTCCCTTTTTGTTGGCCTGGGCATTGCTCCTGTGTGAAGTCCCTTCAGGGCAGTTTAGTTCCGCTATTGAAATAAATCTCTCTGGACCCTCTACCTCCTGAGCCTCTGCTGTCCCCCTTTGATCAGTCTGTGAGGTGCCCTGAGTGGCATCAAATAGCACCCCCCACCCTTTGGTGGCCAGGCAGCTATACTCTAGTGGTCCTTGCATGCACAGCATGTGGTCCTTCAGTGCACAGTGGCTGAGAGCCTTTTTTGCGTGAATTCCCTGCGGCCGACCATCCTAACAAGTTCCCAGTTTTCCACACAAACCAACTCTCTGACCAGTCCAGAGACTATCTGGGTCACGGCCAGTCGCGTCCCATCTCTTCTCCCATCTCTTCACCCGGCTCCCCAGTTTCTCTGGTACTGTCCCAGCCAACAACAGTCCCAGCTGAGATATGCTTCCGGTTGTGTGTCTCTTACTGCGTCTATCCCCTAGCGAGTTTAAGCGCCCCTCTCTCCTGACAGGGGCCTGACTTCCCTGCTATAGAAGGGGAGGGAGCAGCTAAGTTTTACAATCACTGATCTGTCTCACCTCCAAAGCTCATTTGGCAGCCAGGGTCTCCAGCACACAGCCTAGGGACCTCCTGGTCGGCCTACAAAATCTCCTTACTGTCAGTTTTTAAAAGTCCTCTGCAACCTTTGGCTTCCAAACTTCACATCAGCTGTGTTCCTGTTGGCTGTTCACTCTGTTCTTTGGAAGATCGGATAGGTGTCCCAGTTGGGTGTATGAGCAAGTGGGTTCAGCTCCCACCTACCTCACCACCATCTTCCAGCCTTATGATTTTCTTAACATTTTCCTTTAACTAGCTTACTTTATTTTAAGAATACGGTATATGATACATGTGACATACAAAATATGTGTTCAACTTCTGGGCAATGGCAGGCTATTAATAGTTAAGTTTTGGGGGAAGTCACATGTTATTTGGATTCTTAATTGTGTTTGGGGGGTTGGTGCCCCTAATCCCACAAGTTGTTCAAAGGTCAGCTGTTTTTAAATGTCTTTCTTTTTTAAGTTAAATTAAACCAAGTATTCGGTTATAGTAATCAATATTTAATATGCTTTACCCCCTTTTCATTTCATTTGATATTATGAGAGGGGACTGTTTTAAAATTGTATTGCTTTATATGTATACATTGTCTGTGTTACCTAATTTTTTTCAAAGTAGTTCCTGAATAAGTTACAAATATTACATGTTTAGACACTGCAGAGTCTTAAAATGCTAGAAGAGTAAGGTACTTCAGACCTAATATCACATTTTCAGATGGGGAAAGTAAAGCAGAGTAATTAACAGAACATGCAGCTGCACTCTGGCGGAATTAAGACGAGACCCCAAAACTCCTGAAGACCAAATATTTTTTAAAATTCAGGTTTTATGAGCTTATCATTTAAATAGAGAACACAGAAATTCTTTATGAAGATGTTTTCTAAAATCCTGCCTTTGAGTTAATGTTTTAGATTATAGAAGACAGTATTAAGCCAAAACTGTATGCTTCTATATCTCATGTAGTATAGATCTACCTTACATTTTTTTAAAAATTATATCTGGCATGGTTTTGGTGTAGTGTGCATTGAGAATAGTACCTATAAACTTAGAAATTCTGAAGAAGCTCAGAATTGTCTGAATTTTGTAACTTTTCTTCAGAGAAATAACCTCAAGATAAATGCTCCACACCCAACCCCAAATCCCTTAGTAGTAAAGATCTACCCCCATTGGTTCTGGGTCCTCGAGAAAACTTTGATATTTAATGTATATTAAATGAAATATTAAATTATCTTTTACTTTTGCCAGTGGAAAGCAAAACGATTTCATTTGGATTTGGAAGCAGCACAGGGCTGTCATTTGCAGACTTGGCTTCCAGTAATTCTGGGGATTTTGCTTTTGGTTCCAAAGGTAAGATTAGGCAAAAGGATTTTAATGATTATGGTATAGAATTTAAGCACAACTGAAAGAACTAGTCCTTTGCCACAGTGTTGTAACTAAGTTGGACATTTATTCCCGTTCTCACCCTTCAGTTCATTTAGTGTTTTTAATAAGGAAGGGCTTCTATATTTTACTTTTATTTTTGATGTTTATTACTATAATCGTAAGAATTTTCTCTTAATTGTATATACATGATGCTGATAGTTCTCCCCTTCTTGAAATGCAGAACCTTCTTTCCAGTTTGGAATAACCTTGATTTTGGTACATTGTTCCTTTAGTTGTACTCGTAGATTTGATTGGTTAATATTGCAAGATTTGTGCACCTGTATTTTTTAAGGAGATTGTTTTGTACCTTTCTATTTTTGCAACATCCTTGATTATATTTTAATTAAAGGTCCGTTCTAATTTATTGTGCTAAATTTATAATTAGTCAGCTTTCCCATCTTTTTCAGTGGCTTCTCTTTCTCTTTCCCTTTTTCCCTTTCCCTTTCTCTTTCTTTTCCTCTCTTTTCTTTTTTTGTCCATTTTGCTATCTTTTGTAGAAAACCCATTTCCTTGTTTCAAGGTTTTGGTACATTATATTTTCTCATTCTTAATAATTGTTCTCGTACAAAGTGTTTGATTTGTGGAATAAATTTCATTGAAGATATATATTTACATGACTAAATCTAATTCAGAAGTAGTGTTCTTTCCTGTCACATATTTATACTTGTTTTACACCTCCTGGCCCTTAAGAAAACACATGTTATGCAACATTTTTAAGAATTACCTTCAGATATTATGTTACGTTGGCATTTATAACTTCACGGATGTCAACTTGCTTTATTTTTGTTTTAATTTATTAAGTAACCTGAAATCACAGGATAACAAATCAACAAATACAGTGGTGTAGTGGATACAATTCTCCACAAAAAATAATGCCAAGTAAAAATTGATGTGCTAGGTTGCTTGTTATAGTACCCTATCAATACCCTACAAAGTGTGAAATAAGCAAGACTCAAATCTCATCATAGAGACATGCTTTAAGCCTCACCCACTGACATCACTTCTTACCACCACTTGTTATTTTTCAGTGAGACTGTTCAACCTCTTTTTAAAACTACATTTCTTAATTTTAATTTCTTAATTCTTAATTTTGTTCTTAGATCTGACGGACTTTGTGCTTTGTATCTCAGAGAAGTAGCTTTTGGTTTTATCAGTTCTTTTTTATTTGTGTTTTTTAATCATCTTCAGATTTTGCTGTTCCTTTTCTTTAAATTCTTGTTACTTTTTTGTAGAGTGCTTTCTTTATTTAGTAAGATTGTGCCAACAAGTGCAAAACAGTATTTGAAACCGTAAATCCCCTGGAATACATTTTCTTTGTGTCCCATAGGTTTTCAAAGGGAATCTTCAAACTTTTCTAAATTTCTTAATTATTTAGAATTTTTAGTCTTCCCTTTTCATTAAGAGCTTGTAGGGCTTAATTTTTTTAAGAAGTTATAAACTTCACTATCATATGGGTATCTTTTTTTTAGTTGTTCCTAGTATTGTACGGACTTTTTTGATCTTAAAATTTTTGTTTTTGTTGTTTATTTCTAAAAATTCTTCTTGTACATATTATTTCTGTGGTGGTTACTTTTTCTCTCTTCATTCATGTTTTGTTATTTCTTTTATTTTAATTTTGTTCCTTTTTCTGTTAATTTTCTTCTGAAAGTCCTGTTCACACAGGTGTATAACCATAATCGTGTCTGTTGTGTATTAGTTTATATGGAAACTAAGAGAATAATAAGAAACACTGGTTACTTAATTAAACTTTGGGACATTGAAACACAGGCTTAAGAGAGATGGTTGGATAGAAAGCATTGCTCTATTCATTTACCTCCCAGCCTACAAAAATGAAGAAAAAAAAAAAAAGTGAACACTTGTTTAGCTATTGTTGCCTTGGTGAATGATTGCTATTTTATCATGTTTCCTTTAGATTTAGTAGTATTTTGATTAAACCTGGACATGTAGTGGAAGCCTTCTAGGTACTATTATCTAGACTTATCAAAAAATTGATACTGATTATTGAAATGCTTATTTTTTACTTTGCTTTATGAATTCTTCCTCCAGGTCCCAAGAGGATGATTAGTGGTTTTCAACTCCTGCCTTCCTATTACAATTTCCTGGGTGCTTTAAAAATTCCCCAAACTACCTGATAGTTACTGGGTTCCTTGAGAATGGTACCGCAGGGATTGGTATTTTACACAAGTTCTTGGTGTGATTCTGATATATACCCAGCATTAAGAACCACTGCATTAGAGGAATTTTGAAATTTTCTGCCATACTCTCCAAGGGTATTTGGGATAATTTTTAAAGTTTCTCTGCCTGGAAGGTCCTAAATCAGTTATTTCTGTATCCCTAAACCTGAATATCACCTAGATCCATGGTTACTATTCTCAGGAAATCCCCACACAAATACTTGCATTCGTTTGCAGTATTGTAAGGATTTTTGTCTCTCTTGTTAGTTTTTTTCCTCCTTATTAAATCTGGCTTAGAAGGAGTTACTGTTTTAGTTATTTATTTTGTTCTTTTTTCACTGTGCCAAGTTTTTAGATGATCTGTTACATTTTTTCCGCTTTATGTGTTTTTAGCACCAGATGAAGGGTTCTCTAAGTAGGTAATTCTCATCAGTAAGTGATGAAAAATTAAGCATGGTTTCCTTCCTGAGATAGTGGAGAATGTTTTAGCAGGCTGGGTCATCTCTGTTGAGATCACCATGAAGGAACTTACTAGTTTTCACCTCTCCAAGGCATTAGGGAAAGAGAGTAGTAGTCTTTGTTCTTCTGCATGGGGATGAGGATCCTTTTCACTCCTCACAGTCTAATATCCCTTGAGGATAGTTGGAGTCAGTGAACTTCTCCCAAGACCTGGCAAAGAAATCTAAGCTCCAACAGTAGTTATTTCAGGAGGAAGTTGAGGTAGAGAAGTTATAAACATAATTTTAGGCTGCTTTGACTAATTTAGAAATAGCAGATTTGGACTCTTTGAGGACATTTTTAGGTTCAAAGCTATTTTTCTCATGTAATAAAATGTTTTATAAAATAATCTACCTTTGGAGCTAAATTTTGAGAACTCCAAGGTATGTACTTTCAAGAACCTGCTTTATTACTTGAAAGTTCTTATGTGGTTTAGTATCATGAAGTTTACGTAAGGGTCAAATGATGTAATCTTTGTATCTCCAAGCATAAACAGTACTAAATATACTGTGTACTCACTACATGGGTTAACTTTATATAATAATATAATTTTAAACTTTATAACCAGAAGTATGTCACATCATTGTATATTTGATGCATTGAGGAAGTAATCTAACTGGAGGATTAAAAGCTTATAAAAATAGATACCACTGTTTAAATATTCTGATTTATTCATCAGATAAAAATTTCCAGTGGGCAAACACTGGAGCAACTGTGTTTGGAACACAGTTAACCAGTAAAGTTGGCGAAGAAGAAGATGGTAGTGATGAAGAAGTAGTTTATAATGAAGATATCCATTTTGAACCAATAGTGTCATTACCAGAGGTAAATATTAAAGAATGAAAATCTTACTGATAATTTCACACTTTAGGTTTAAAACTTAAGTTGTAGGGCTAGCCTTGTTTGCATTTCTTTCAGAATATTTACAATTTCAAATGAAAGCTCTTTATTTTTTAGAAGTTCAGCCTTTAAGTAAAAATTGTCTACATTTCAAAATTTATATATAAATATTGTTTGGCATATTATATACAAAATTATTGGGAAGAGCTAAATTTTTTTTTGTTAGAATATCATGTTCACATTCGTAACATAATTCTGGGTGCAAAAATACCTACTCCCACACTTGCTAAAGTCCTACCTATAAAAATAAACTATATTTTCAGGACAAGAATGTTATTTTAGACAAGTTACTTTGTCAGTTTTTAACCTGAGGCAGTAGTTAATATTTCTCTTGAACAACTTTTTGAAAACTCTTCTTAGAATATAATTTTCAAAAGGAAGATTACTATATAAAAGAAAAATATTTAATGACAAATCAGGTCTTTCCTGTCTTACCTAAATCAGATGTATTCTAGCCCTAGGATATTACCATTTATTTTGATACTGTAGTTCAAATTCTGTTAATGTCATTACAAAGAGAGTATTTTTAGGAATTTGAATCTTTGGAAATTGTTATGAATGTATGTTATAAGAAGCAGCTTTATTTTTTATCTGTCATAGGTAGAAGTAAAATCTGGAGAAGAAGATGAAGAAATTTTATTTAAAGAGAGAGCCAAACTTTATAGATGGGATCGAGATGTCAGTCAGTGGAAGGAGCGTGGCGTTGGAGATATTAAGATTCTTTGGCATACACTGAAGAATTACTATCGTATCCTAATGAGAAGAGACCAAGTCTTTAAAGTGTGTGCAAACCATGTAATTACCAAAACAATGGAATTAAAACCCTTAAATGTTTCAAACAATGCTTTAGTTTGGACTGCCTCGGATTATGCTGGTACATTCAAATGCTACTTTTCAATTTTTGGACTTTGCTAAAATCTGTAACAAACACAACAGTTATTTTGATACTGAGGTCATTGTATTTTGTTGTTGTTTAATAGATGGAGAAGCCAAAGTGGAACAGCTTGCAGTGAGATTTAAAACTAAAGAAATGGCTGATTGTTTTAAGAAAAAATTTGAAGAATGTCAACAGAATTTATTGAAACTCCAGAAGGGACAGGTATCACTGACAGCAGAATTATCAAAGGAGACAAATCCTGTGGTGTTCTTTGATGTATGTGCAGATGATGAACCTCTAGGACGTATAACCATGGAATTGTTTTCAAACATTGTTCCTCTAACTGCTGAGAACTTTAGAGCACTATGCACTGGAGAGAAGGGTTTTGGTTTCAAGAACTCCGTTTTTCACAGAGTAATTCCAGATTTCATTTGCCAAGTAAGTATTGACTGTGTATCACAACTGAAGTCTTAAAAAGTGCACCTTAACTGGGAAATTTGAGTGTTTCTCCTCACTTGTAATTTTCTTAAGATTTCTTTAGCTTTTCCACACATTTGTTGGTATTACCCCCCCAACATTCTACCCCCACAAAAACTTTCAACGTAAAGTGGTTGAAATTTCTAATACTTTAAACCTGCTATTAAATTGAGGGTGGGAAAGACTTCTTGTCATTTTTGTCTTCTTTCAAAATGGATATTTCCTAGTTTTCAAACCACATTTCTAAAGCAGTCTGGTGTTTAGGACTTAACCTGTAGTGGTTAGTTAGTTCTGTGTGTATTTTAATAATTTATTCAGGACTCCTATTAATCAAAAAATTTTTTCAGGGTGGAGATATCACCAAACATGATGGAACAGGAGGACGGTCCATTTATGGAGATAAATTTGAAGATGAAAATTTTCATGTGAAACATACTGGTCCTGGCTTACTATCGATGGCTAATCGAGGCCGAGATACCAATAATTCTCAATTTTTTATAACACTGAAAAAAGCAGAACATTTGGACTTTAAGCATGTAGTATTTGGATTTGTTAAAGATGGCATGGATACTGTGAAAAAGATTGAGTCATTTGGTTCTCCTAAAGGGTCTGTTAGTCGAAGAATTATCATCATAGAATGTGGACAGATATAAAATCATTGTTTTTCTTAGTAAATTTTACCTGTATAAACAGTTGAACTGAAGCTTAGCTATTATGACAATATGGTAATTATGTTCATCTTTTGAAAATGGAGGTTTCCAAAGTATAAATGTAAAAGTGCAGCTTATAGCTGTTGTCACTTTTTAATGTGTTATAATTGACCTTGCATGGTGTGAAATAAAAGTTTAAACACTGGTTTATTTCAGGTGTACTTGTGTTTATGTACTCCTGACCTATCTGTATTAAAATGGAATAATACTAATCTTGTTAAAAGCAATAGATCTTCTCATACCATTGAAAGAATATTATATAAACAATTTAATTCCTTTTAAGATACTGGACTTAATGCATGGATATACTTACCATTTTGAATAAAGGGACCAAAACTTGGATAATTTTTATTTTAGATTTGAAAATAATATTTGGTAATTTTAACTATCGGTGTGGTCATTTATATATAGAGACTCACTTATGAATGGGGTAGAGCCCATATGGTAGAGACTTAACCAAAGTGCTCTTCTATAATCCTTGCACCTCCTGTATAGTTAACTTCTGAGTAGAGTATCTTTTCTTAAAATATGTAGCTTCCTGTGCCCTTTCAAAGGTATTGAGTTAACTTTTACATTTTAAACAAGTATTTCCTTAGATTTTTAAAAAATTTTCTGTCATCTGTTTCTACTACCTCAAACTGCAGCTTGGTTCTTAATGGAACTTGCATTTTTCCTTACAGTTATTGTGATAAAGTATGACTATTTTAAAAAGGTCTAAACCATGTTCTTTGGTTAAAGATTTGCTTTATACTAGATTGTTGCAGTACTTTTTTCTGGTGAATTTTGTAGCAACAATAAAGTGACAATTGTTAACAGCCATGCCATTTTAAAAATTTATTACTTGTGCATCTAATTGTTTGTTCATTCTAGAATCAAAGTGAGGAGGACAATTAAAGGTCTGTAAACAATTTGCCACATAATTTCCAGAGCTCCCAAGGAAGTGACTTATTTCAAGTTTGATACACACTGAAAACTTACTTGGAAATGGGTAGTGTCAAAAGTTAGACTCCTAAAAAGGGGGATGGTCTCATCAACCTACTCAATATAGAACTACAAAGAAGCTAGTTAGAGCACAAAATCTTAAATAGTTTAATCATTTCAGTCACTAAGAGTGGCTGCCTTGACCGTTCTGTGTTCTTCCCAGTGAACTCACATTTAGTAAAAGATAGTTGGGTTTATTCTGTTGTTTAGGGATTTGGAAATAGGCTATCTTATAGTAAGTACCTGTTCTGTTCTACCTCCAGTTGAGAAGGGTGGCATGTATGGTTTGTGTGAGTAATGAAGGATGGAATACCACCACTAAATCCACTTGGCCATAAAGCCAGGTAACTGAAGTAAACCTACTCCAGTGCATCAGTTGAACTACGTGAACTTTAAAGAGAACAATGGACTACATGCATGTACATTTAATAGTAAGAATTGGCTCCTTTGGAAACTTACGTAGTGTAAGTTGCTGTAAAGTGTATTGAATTTTTCAGCTGGACAGCTAATGCCTTTGTCCTGATTTTAGAACATCCAAGTAAAGGCAAGTGCTTATTTATGTAATTATTTAAAGATTTTCTTTATTTTTTGAGAGAGGAGAAAGCAAGGAGAAAGAGAGGAAAAGAAGCATCAATGTGTGGGGTTGCCTCTTGGCGCTCCTGCTAATAGGAACCTTGCCGGAAACCCAGGCATGTGTCATGACTGGGAATTGAACCCACCATCCTTTGGTTCGCAGGTTGGTAGTCAGTCCACTGATCCTCACCAGCCAGGGGACCCCCCCCTTTTTTTTTTTTAAGAGAAATCACTGCTATCCCAAAGCACTCCAATTTTGAATGAAAAAGATTTAAAAACACCTTGATCAAAAGTTTTATTAAAAATGACTAGCAAACTGCCTTTTCCAGTATTGGTATTTCAAAAATGCTTAAAAGTGCCTCAAGGCATTTATAAGAAAGACTGTCATAATTCAGGAAAATGCTTTGTGATTTTTTTATTTAACTGCTGATGTGGCATAAACATACATGTTAATGACTTTTTTTAAAAATGTGATTTTATATTGGCTCATTAAATTCTGCTTAAAGATAGAATATAAAGAAACTCATTATTTGTATACTATAATAATATTTTTTTTAAGATTTTATTTATTTTTAGACAGAAGGGAAGAGAGGGAGAGAAACATCAGTGTGTGGTTGCCTGTCACATAGCCCCCACTGGGGACCTTTCCTGCAACCCAGGCATGTGCCCTGACTGGGAATCGAACCAGCGACCCTTTAGTTAGCAGCCCATGCTCAATCCACTGAGCTACACCAGCCAGGGCCTGTAATAATACTTTATAGCAAAAGAATATTGATCTTACAAAAAATATTTGGCATTTGAGGAAATTTAAATATAATGCAGAGACTCTAGTAATTGTTAGTCCAGACATGATGGTGAATACTATTTAGAAAAGTTATACTAGTGTAGTTGTATAAACGAGAGAAATTAAGTGGTTATTTAGTTGCTCCACTCAGTCTCTGAATTAGGTTGGCATACTGTGTCAATAATAACATGCACTGTCCTGGGCACTGGAGAAAGTTATTTTTATTTATTTATTTTTTAAAAGTTTTATTTTTAGAGAGGGGGGACGTGAGGGAGAAAGGGTGACAAATCAGTGTGGTTGCCTCTCACGTGGCCCCCACTGGGGACCTGGCCTGCAACCCAGGCATGTGCCCTGACTGGGAATCGAACTGGTGACCCTTTGGTTCCCAGCCTGCGTTCAATCCACTGAGCTACACCAGCCAGAGTTGGAGAAAGTTGTTTTTAAAAAAAGCATGCTCAGGAAGCTTACTTACACTCTAATACTGCTTGTTAACACCCTGTTTCACCACAGGAAATACCAGACAATAGCAGGAAAGTGAAGAGGTAATTTTTGAAATTGCTATGCTTTGTAGTAACATATATTCTTGATTTAGCCTCTCTTTAATGTTACAATTAGCAAAAATCATTCTGATTATGTCTAAAGCCCACTATAAATATATACACACCTCAGGCCCTGGCCTGGAAGGTCAGTTGTTGGTTGGAGCCTCCTCCCTACATCAAAAATTTACAGTTCCATTATGGTCAGGGCACATGCCTAGGTTGCGTCCAGAGAGGCAACCCATCCGTATTTCACATACCGATGTTTCTGCATCCTTGTCCCCCCGCCCCCTAGAATCAAGGAGCATGTCCTCCGGTGAGAACAGTAACATACTTAATGTCAGACGTGGCCCAGGTCAGGGTGGGGTCCTACCAGTCAGGTTTGGACCATTCCGGTGAACCCCAATGTGTAGACAGATGGTGTCTGCTTTCTCATGTACACGCAAGACGCGCGGAGATGTAAGACTGGCTTCCTCCTAGACCTTGGAACCCTGAAGTTCGAGTTAGGGACCGCGCCAGGTCGGCTGAGTGCAACCTAAGTGGGCACAACAGAGAAAAATGGACTAAAAAGATTAAACACCATTTATCAGTCTAAATAACACACCAATAAAGAAATTAGTAATTGAACATAACACTAACGTTTTTAACGTATACAACACAGAACACCTCGGACGCCCATCTCGCCCCAGGAGAACCGGGTTTTGCCCTGCATGATGACGCACTTCCGCTGCGCGAACTCTGCGCTTGCGCGTACTGCCTCGCGTTTGAACGCTGTTCTCGGAGAGACAACGGTAGCCTAGCACAATGGAGCCGAGGGTTGTCGAACCACCTGGACAGGATTTCGCTGTGGAGCGTCTCAAAAGCCTCTACGGACTAGAGGGCTGCTGCTCGGTGGAGGTGAGGCCTCGAGCTTCCTCCTCCGTCCAGTGTCCGGGCCGGTGGGCGGGTGCCTGCTAGCGGGAAATGGCCCGCCACCAGCTCCGCCCGGGGCTTCAGCGTAAAACAGGCTCAATGAAAGTTAGACCGAGGGGAGAGTATTTCTAGACTGCAGATAATGTCACATACACGGGAAAGCAAGTTTTCTAACAGGTTTCTTCACCACAGCTCTTGAAGGTTTATGTTCTACTAGTCGTGGTATGTCGTTGTGAAAGTATTTTTGAAGTTTTGTCTACAGTGACTTCAATGGAATGCAAAAAGCATTTTAATGCCTTTAAAATATTTATTGTGAAATAATTTCCAACTTTGAAAAATTGCCAGAATAATAGTACCCTTCACCTGTATTCACCATTGTTAAACATTTCGCCACATTTGCTTTACCGTTCTCCCTGTTTTTGATTTCCTTTCCATACATACATTTTTTCCCGGAACTATTTGAGGGTAATTTGCAGGCATTGTGACTCTTTACTGTCAAATATAAATACTTAAGTGTGTTTTCCTAGAAATAAGAATACTGTCATATATAACCAGAGTAAAAAATTCAAGACACTTAAACCATTGCTACAATACGTATTTCATATCCAAATATTACCAATTATCTCAGTAATGTCCTTTGTAAAAAATTTTTTTCTGGTGCAGATATAATCCAAAAATGAGCATTGCATTTGGTTTTCTCTTTTATTATTGCCTTTAATTTGGAATGGGTTCTGCGTGTAGGACAATTATTTATTAGAATGTCACTCAGTTTGGATTCGTGTAATGATACCTCATGATTAGATACTGGTTATACATTTTTGGCAGGAATACTGCATGAATGATGTGTGGCTTGCTGTGTTCATCACGACACACGTGTTGCTTTGTCCCATTATTGTTGATGTTAACTTTGATTACTTGGTTAAGGGGGTGCCTACCATATTTCTTCATTGATGTAATTAAAGGCCAACCTTTGTAATTTGTACATAATTGTAGGGAACTATTTTGTGACAGTAAGTTGATTCTTAGTATACACATTAAATGTTATACTTTTTTTTTTTTTTTAGTATGGTTTTTCAAATTTTGATCAGGCTAAATGTAAGAGAAGATCTCTAACTTCCCCAGGTAAGCCAATAGAGGATTTTGTATATTTGGGGTTTTAATAAATTTAATTTGAGAGAAAGAATTTTTTTTTTAAATATTTATTTATTTATTTATTTATTTTTAGAGAGGGGGGGAGGGAAGGAGAAAGAGAGGGAGAGAAACAGCAATGTATGGTTGCCTCTCACATGGCCCTCACTGGGGACCCGGCCCGCAACCCAGGCATGTGCCCTGACTGGGGATCAAACCGGGACCCCCTGGTTCCCAGCCTGCGCTCAATCCACTGAGCTACACCAGCCAGGGCTGAGAGAAAGAATTTTTTTAAAAAGTTTAGATTTAATAGATATTGCCAGATGTGATACTAAGTTCTTTTCAGTCTCGTAATGAGCTAATAATAATCTTGATTTTGGGAGTGAATGTGTAAGATGTCTTTAAAAATCATGTTGAAATTTTTTTTTAAAGATTTTTATTTTTTGAGAGGGGTAGAGAGGGAGAGAAACATCCATGTGAGAAATATCTATAGGTTGCCTCTCATATGCATCCCAACTGGGGACGGAACGCAAAACCCAGGCATGTACCCTGACTGGGAATTGAAATGGGGACCTTTTGATTTGTGGGAAGAGGCCCAACCAACTGAGCCACACCACTCAGGGCTAACCTTTAGAGTTTTGATTTGTTGATATATCTTAGGCAGTGTTTTTACTAGTAAGTATAATCATTGAACTTTGAGATAATTATAGCAGAAATAGTTAACATCTTTAAAAGTTCATTAGATGTTAGATTAAGGAATTTCATTTTTTTCGAAACTTTATTTCAAAATTTGTAACATTCTTCTGAAACAGTTTTCCAGTATGAAAAAAATATTCCAGTTATTGAGTTTAGTATCGTCAAAATAAAAGGTTGAATTTTAATTTTGAAAATTGCCCTAAAACTTCCTACTAAACCTGGAAAAGTTGGCATTTGTGCTGCCAGTTACTACCTAAACCAATAAGTAGTGACAAGGATTGAATCTTTATAGGTTCTTCAGATGCCAGTGATTTGAGAAAGTGGGTATGTACCCTCATACACCATCTAACATCTTATCTAATGCCGACCTTTTTATAGGGAGAAGGAAAAGGTAGGTAAGGGGTTTGGGAAAAGGTTAATCAGATAAGAGTTTCAGTCCATCAGGATTTTCTTAGTATTTCTTTTTCTGAGTTAGGGACATTCTCTTCCCTGGAACACAGTGATTCAGGTACCATCTTTATTGCTTGCAGACCCCTTGGGGCACAAAGGCTAAATTGCTTGTGGACCACCTTCACACACATAGGTCAGGTATTCCAGTTTCTGGAATAACAGCTTTCCACATGCATTATTCACTTAAGCCTATCAACTATGACTGAATTTGAAATCTTTAACTCTTGAGTTCTTTCACAACCTTTAAAAATATAACTTGAGAAGTATAGGTCATTACATTTCTGAGGATCTGAAAATAAGTGTTAGAGAAGGGTATGTACATTTAAAAGTATTTTTAAATAATCAGAGAAGCTCTCTTTTCCTTTTTTTCACTGAATTTAGATACAGGTTTACCGTTTATTAAACAAATCTTATATTTAAAGTATATAAAATTAAAAATGTTTAATATTTGAGGACTGATAAGGTATCATGAGTTAGAAAGAGGGCTGAATTCTGAATATTATTCCTTCTACTTGCAGGTTGTGTTACTTGGAAGAATTTAGATAACTTATATAGTTCTTGGGTTCCAAACCATTAAAATAAAATGAAAAGCTTTCTTGCTTTGAGGGGTTGCTAGAAAAAATAAGATAATGGATGAAAGAGCATTTTGTAATCAGGAAAGTGCCTAAGTAAAATACAAGATTTGATGCCTATTTTCTTGAAGTTTGTATGGAGGAGAGAGATAAGAAATCCTCTAAGTAGTTTTGTTGTCTTCTCTTTGGGAGCCTAGAATGAGATCATTAATATTTGATCCTACTAAGTTATCTCTCCTATTTTCTCTATTGTTAATGGATGAGTTGGATATCTGCTCATCTGGAAATAAAGTTGTTTCCTCATTAAGATGGTATTCTGATAAAAGAAAGCATTCCTGGATACCTCTTTGTAGTTCACTGAAGCACTTCAACATGAACCGGTAAAGTACCCTGAATCCTTACTGTTGCTGTTCCTTCAGTATTTCAAAAAACTGAGAAAGGGCACAGGATGGATGATTTATGTGTTTGCTTTTTCCTGAGAGGAAACATAAGCAGTCTGGAGACTGCTGAGTAACGTGTATGTAGTAGTGTGGTAAGCAATTGATTTTAGATAGGTTGAGAAAAAGGAAAAGAGAGAGAGACAGAAAGAGAGGGAAAGAGATGTATTGATTGAAGAAGTCAGTCTGGGGAGATGGTAACTACAAAATATGTATGATATTTTGTCCTGAGGTATGAGGGGTTAGCAGTTTTGTGCAGGAGATTTTACCCTGGGTAAAACAGGTATAAAAACTGGAAGCTAAGGTGAAATAAAATTCCAAATTGAATTTTTTGAATGCCAAAAATATGTGGCAGAAGGAACTGCAATGGGTATCAAGGAGGAGTAAACATTTTGAAGTATATATCATAAAGATATATACATATACAAAATAAAATGTTGAGATAATTATGGAGAGAAAAAAAAGACAATTGTGCCTAAAATATCATATATTATTAAGGTAATTGATATTTGGGAGCTTGAATTTTTTTATGTAATTGCTTCATTCTCTACTTAAATGAATCCATGTAAGGCATTTAGAACAGTATTCAGTACATAGAAAAGCATTTAAATATGCTATTATTATCATCATTGTTGTTATTACTATTGGCACTCACAAAGTAACCTCATTGATCTGGATTCAAGTTTTGTACATGAGGTAAATTGAATATAGAGTAAGGAAAGTAAAAATTGCCGTAATGTAACTATGAGCAATTAGAAATTGTTTGCTTATATTTAACTGATAGTTTTATAATTTTTTGTTTCTGCGTATAATTTCAAATTATAATAATTTGAAGCTTTTGGACTATGAAGGTTTTTATAACATTGGACAGTTTTTTCACAATCCCTAGTTATGATCTAGTCTAGAATTACAGTACTGTCCAGCACAGGAGCCACTTGTGGCTATTGAGTAATTGAAATAGGCTTGTCCGAATTGAGGCATTGAGTTAGCCAAAAAGTTCATTTGGTTGACCAAATGATGGCTCTAGTAGCCTTAGCTGTATTTAACTTCATTTGAAACAATTTTTTTAGGTTGTATTATGACAGCTGTCATATCGGCATACATTTAAAATAAAACTTATCAAAATTGGTGACTTTTTTTTTTTAAGATTTTATTTATTTATTTTTAGACAGAAGGGAATGGAGGGAGACAGAGATGGGGGAAACATCAATGTGTGGTTGCATCTCATGTGGCCCCCCTGGGGACCTGGCCTGCAACCCAGGCATGTGCCCTGACTGGGAATCGAACCGGCACCCCTTTGGTTTGCAGCCTGTGCTCAATCCACTGAGCTACACCAGCCAGGGCGAAATTGGTGACTTTTTGTGTAACCATTTTAATATTGGAGATGGAAGAAAATAAGCAACATTTTTGGCACATTATACTTTATTATTTCAAGAAGGGTAAAAACCCAACTGATGCAAAAAAGGATTTCTGCAGTGTATGGAGAAGGTGCTCTGACTGATCAAATGTGTCAAAAGTGGTTTGTGACATTTCATGCTAGAGATTTCTTGCTGGACAATGCTCCACAGTCAGGTAGACCAGTTGAAGTTGATAGTGAACAAATCAAGACATTAATTGAGAACCATCGAATTTCTAACACATAGGAGATAGCCAACATACTCAAAATGTCCAAATCAATAAAGTTATTAGTGAAAATGAAAAATGTGTCTTTTACTTTATGGAAAAAACCATATCGACTTTTTGGCCAACCCAGGATGTTGAAAGTCTAAAATACACACCAGATAGAAGAAGATGAGTTAAAGAATTTTAAATATCTTAATTTATTTTTTTTTAAGATTTTATTTATTTATTTTTAGAAAGAGGGAAAGGGAGGGACAGAGGAAGAGAAACAGCAATGTATGGTTGCCTCTCACATGGCCCTCACTGGGGACCTGGCCTGCAACCCAGGCATGTGCCCTGACTGGGAATCGAACCGGGACCTTTTGGTTCCCAGCCCGCGCTCAATCCACTGAGCTACACCAGCCAGGGCAATATCTTAATTTTTAAACATTGATTACATATTAAAATGATAATCTTTTAGATATACTGGGTTAAAAATAACATCGTTAAAATTTCACATCTTTTTATAGTTTTAATGTGTTTAATGGGGCTACCAGAAAATTTTAAATTACCTTATGTGACATGCACTGTATTCCTTTTGAACAGTACTACTTGAGAAATTTCATTTGAGATCATCTTTTTTGAGAACACTTAGGAGTCTAGTTCTCTTCCACCTTTTACTAGTTATGTCACCTGTTAGTTATTTAAATGCTTTAGGGTTCAGTTTCCTCATGTTAAACAGTACTTTTAGCTAAAATGATAGATATAACAGACACTGTTATATCTGTCACACAGAAGTATTAGGAATTAAAGATTGGCAGTAGTAAAGTATTCTAGAGGTAAAAGCAGTTTTCAGTTAAGCACATTCCTCCCGTGAGTTTTCAGGATCAGTGACTTAATTTTTAAAAAGTATTTTTCCTTTCTGCACTTAAAAAAATGTTTACTTGCAACATTTGTCTTGATTGTGATGCCATTAGTATTTAAAAAGCAGTTTTATCTTCTTAAGATGCTATAGTAAACTTCCAGAATGCTGTGATATATATATATATATTTTTTTTTAAGCCTAGTTGAAGAACTGGATTCTTTTCATAATTTGAAGCAAAGGGAAACAACAGAAGAGTTCATTGAAAATGATCATAGAGTTAGTAGCTTCAAAATAACCAAGCAGCCCTGGCTGGTGTAGCTCAGTGGATTGAGCACGGGCTGGGAACCAAAGGATCCTGGTTCGAATCCCAGTCAGGGCACACGCCTGGGTTGCAGGCCAGGTCTCCAGTGGGGCCACGCGAGAGGCAACCATACATTGATGTTTCTCTCCCTCTCTTTCTCCCTCCCTTCCCCTCTCTCTAAAAATAAATAAATAAAATATTTAAATAAATAAATAACCAAGCAGTCTTTTAAAGAAATAGAAGGTGAAATAAGTATTTATTTTAGATTAGTCCTTTAAATCATAACTATGTGAAGTAGTGCACATAAAGCTTACCCCATAGTAGTAAAACTTGTCTGTCAGGCATTTATATTTTTGTGTTCTATAAGCTATGAGATAGTTACTGTGCTTATTATTAAACTATAGTAAAAGAAGAAGAAAAACTTCATTGTTTTCCAGTAATATTCATAAACTCTCAAAACTAATGAAAATAAGTCAATTAATTAAATACTTACTATAATTTCTTAGTACTTTTTCATGTCAGTATTTGTTAGGAAGTGAGTAAAATATTGTGGTAGTAATTGATGAATCCTTTAATATTTTAAGAAAATATTCCATACTTAAAGTATCTCTTCCTTTGCACTGAACTAATAAATTAATCTCTATGTGCCTGGCTAGATAGTTCTGTTAGGATTTCAAGGAAAGAGGCGATCAGAAATGGCGCCCTCCTCTTTGGCTGCAATATTTTGAGAGCACTTGTTGCCACACTGATAACTTCTGTGCATCTCTTCTGGAATATAAAAATATAAAATAGGATAAAGCAGTGGAGATAATTCTGGTATTTGCCCCGACCAGCAGGGCAGTCAACTGGGGTAGACCTGTTAGTGAAGGAGTGAGAGGGACAGGAGGCGCGAAGAATGGCAGCAAGACACGATTCTGATCAAGCTGCAAATTTTATTTGAGGATCGCGGGTATATATACCGGTTGGCTGAGGGGCGTTGCTGGGGAAGCTCAGTGGAGTCGTGGGTCTTACTGATTGGTCCTCTTGCTCTAGGGACTATATGCCTTTTATGGGCAACGGGGAGCTTATTGGCGACAGGGCTGTTGCACATGCGCAGTGCTATGGTTTTGCTGATGCCAGGATCCCAACAGGTATTAATAGAAAAACATTATTTAAAGGAGAAGCTTATAGAAATTACATGATCATAAAATTATAGACACTGTAAAATTAAAAACAGGTAAAATAAGGCCATTTGTATAGGTAGTAAAAATTAAAAAGTGAAGCAATGATTAATGCTATATTTGGATTAGGAGAGAGGGAGGAATATATGATCAGTAGTTTCTGAGGTAACTGTATATTTCTTGGCCTAGGCAGTTAATACATGAATGTTTTCATGCACTTTAAAAATCTATTTTGAAATAATTTCACATTTACCAAAAAGTTGCAAAAAGAGCACAAAGAAATCTGTGTAGCCTTCATCCAAATTTTCTAAATGTTACATTTTATTACCTTTGTTTTATCATTCTTTCTTTCTGCATAAATTACTTGAAACTTTTTAACAATACTATTAACAAATTTAAAATAGTTCTTCCTGAACAGTACCTGATCTGCAAATATTTAAAACTAAATTAATAAAGTTTATAAATAAAATTATATTTTCTTAGCAGTTGCCTGGCCATCTAATTTGGCCTCAAATGCAAGAAATTGGACTGAATGTTGTAGTGATGCAAGTTACTCTCCTTTGAAACATGTCAGCTCTCCAACATCTAAAACATCAAATAAGTGGAGTTTACTTCCACATCAGATCAATCAGATATATGATGAGTTATTCCAAATTCATCAGAAACTGCAGGTAAGAACTAAATACTGGCTTGAGAATTTAGAAGTATTTATGTTCCAAACACCAACATTTACAAAATTTAATTACTACAAGGTATTTCATTTTTATTGTTTTTGGTAAGTGTGTCAAGACAAGGTCAGAAAGGAACCAACACAATTTATAAGAACAATTGGAGGGGGAAATGTATGGCTGAGAGAAAAATACAGTGGTGTTTTTATATATAGGGTTACTTTTTAGATTTCATACTATCTTATGTTGTGTTTATTCTAATTTCATCCCACCCTTGCTTAAGAAATAAAATGTGCTAGTAAAGCATGCTTTTTCAAGTGGGTGTTCTAGATTTGTTGCTTTAAATACGTATATGTAAGCAGTTCTCTTGACAACTCTTATTAATACTCAGTTTAGAATACTGGCCTTTATCTTCAGGGGCTTTTTTTTCTAAAGGAGGTAATTAATGAATTTATCAAGTGTCTACTAGGTAGGAGTACAGAAGGAATTAAAGTATATGTAATACATAATTTCTCTTGAAATTCTAATTGGGAATATATTTTTATATACATGAAGTAAACATTTCTTAACAATGAGTATCTCATTTTGTCTAAATTCAGGTAATAATTATCATAACATTTAGAAAAGATTAGTTTAGCCTAAAAACACTAGGGAAAAGTTCAAGGAGATGCTTAGCTTGGTATATGACTGAGATACAGAAATTAAAGAGAAGGAGAGGATTGGGAAGGGCATTCCACGTCCAAGGAATTGGAGGTTAGGGGTGTTTAGAAAGCAGTAATTTGTCAGATGGAATTTATTAGCCTGTCTGGGAAAGAAAATAGTGAATAGTTAGGTTAGGTTGGGTAGTACAGGTTTTTAAACAAAAGAGTGACAAAAATTTATTGCATTTGGAAGATTCCTTTGCTAATACATTATGGGATAATAAAAGAATAAGCAGGGCTATAAAGATATACCAGTCATTGGCAGTAAACACAATTAAGGTATATTTACTGTAATTTAAAAAATAAAGGTATATTTTATTTATCTATTTATTTATTTTTATTGTTGTTTAAGTGCACTTGTCTCCATTTTCCCCCAACCATGCCACACCACCTAACCCATCCCCGCCTCCCACCCTCGAACCTACCCCATTTGGCTTTGTCCATGTATCCTTTATACATGTTCCTTAATGGCCCTTCCTCTATTTTCCCCATTGTCCCACTCCCCACTCCCCTCTGGTTACTGTCAGTTTGTTCTTTATTTCAATATCTCTGATTATATTTGGCTTGCTTTTTCATTTTGTTGATTAGGTTCCATTATAGGTGAGATCATATGGTATTTGTCTTTTACCACCCGGCTTATTTCACTTAGCATAATGCTTTCCAGTTCCATCCATGCTGTCATGAGAGGTAGGAGCTCCTTTCTTTCTGCTGTGTAGTATTCCATTGTGTAAATGTACCGTAGTTTTTTGATCCACTCACTTGCCGATGGGCTCTTAGGTTCCTTCTAGCACTTGGCTATTGTAAATTGTGCTGCTGTGAACGTTGTGGTGCATAGGTTCTTTTGAATTGGTGTTTCAGGATCCTTAGGATATAATCCCAACAGTGGTATTGCTGGGTTAAAAGGCAGTTCCATTTTTGGTTTTCTGAGGAAATTCCATACTGTCTTCCACAATGGCTGCACAAGTCTGCACTCCACCAATAGCACACTAGGGTTCCCTTTTCTCCACCTTTGTGGTCTTACCAGCACTTGTTTGTTGATTTGCTTATGATGGCCATTCTGACTATTCTGACCATTCTGAAGTGGTATCTCATTGTGGTTTTAATTTGCATCTCTCTGATGGCTAGTGATGCAGAGCATCATTTCATATGTCTCTGGGCCCTCTGTATGTCCTCCTTGGAGAAATGTCTGTTCAGGTCCTTTGCCTGTTTTTAAATTGGGTTGTTTGTGTTCATTCAGTCATGGGAGGGTTTTGTTTTTTTTTTTCCCCACAAAAGATTTTATTTATTTACTTTTAGACAGAGGAGAAGGGTGGGAGAAAGAGAGGGAGAGAAACATCAATGTGTGATTGCCTCTAGCACGCCCCCTACTGGGGACTTGGCCCGCAACCCAAGCATGTGGCCTGACTGGGAATTGAACCAGTGACCCCTTGTTTCACAGGCCGATGCTCAATCCACTGAGCCACACCAGCCAACTCTGTGAGTTCTTTATATATATATATATATTTTTTTTTTTAATTTATTTTTAGAGAGAGGGGAAGGGAGGGAGAGAAGGAGAGAAACAGCAATGTATGGTTGCCTCTCACATGGCCCTCATGGGGACCCAGCCCGCAACCCAGGCATGTGCCCTGACTGGGAATCAAACCGGGATCCTCTGGTTCCCAGCCCGCGCTCAATCCACTGAGCTACACCAGCCAGGGCAGTTCTTTATATATTTTTGAGATCAAACCTGTGTCTGAAGTATTGGCAAATATATTTTCCCATATGGTTGGTTCCCTTTTCATTATACTGTTGTTTTCTTTAGCCGTGCAGCAGCTTTTTATTTTCACGCGATCCCATTTGTTTATTCTTTACTTTATGTCCTTGCTTTAGGGAACATACCAGTGATAATGTTGCTGCATGTAATAACAGATTTTCCTATGTTCTTCACTAGGACTTATATGGTGTGTTTGACTTAATATTTAAGTCTTTTATCCACCTTGAATTTATTATTGTGTATGGTGCAAGTTGGTGTGAGTTTCTTTTTCTTTTAACTTTTTTAAAAAGATTTTATTTATTTATTTTTAGAGAGAGGGGAAGGGTGGGAGAGAGGAAGAGAAACACCAATGTGTGGTTGCCTCTCTCATACCCCCTGTTGGGGACCTGGCCCACAACTCAGGCATGTGCCCTGACAGGGAATTGAACCAGCAACCATTTGGTTCGCAGCCCATGCTCAATCCACTGAGCTACCCCAGTCAGGGTCGAGTTTTTTTTTTGTTTGTTTGTTTTTTGGGGTTTTTTTGCATGTAGTTGTCCAGACCTATCACCATTTGTTGAAGAGGCTATTTTTACTCTGTTTTATGCTGCTGCCCCTTTGTTTAATATTAATTGACCATAGAAACTTTGGTTTGTTTCTGGGCTTTCTATTGTGTTCCATTGATCTGTGTGCTCTTATGCCAGTACGAGGTTGTTTTGATTACAGTGATCTCGTAATACAGTTTGATATCAAGTATTGTGATCCCTCCAACTTTGTTCTTGTTTCTCAAAATTGCTGTGGCTATTCAGGGTCACTTATAGTTCCATAAAACTTTTTGAAATGTTTGTTCTATATCTCTGTCATTGGTATTTTAACAGGGATTGTATTGAATCTATAAATTGTTCTGGGTAATATGGACATTTGGATGATGTTAATTCTTCTGATCCATGAACATGGTACATGCTTCCATTTGTTTGTGTCTTCCTTAATTTCTTTTCAGTGTTGTGTTGTTTTCTGAGTACAGGTCTCTTACCTCGTTGGTTAGGTTTATTCCTAAGTACTTTATTTTTCTTGTTGCTATAGCAAATGGGATTTTTTCCCTGATTTGTGTTTCTGATATTTCATTGTTGGTGTATAAGAATGTGTTTGATTTCTGAATGTTGACTTTGTTTCCTGCTCTTTTGCCAAATTCAGTTACTAGGTCTTCGAGTTTTTTTGGTGGGGTCTGTAGGATTTCCTGTGTGCACTGTCTGCAAACAATGACAGTTTTGTTTCCTCCTTTCCAATTTGGATGCCTTTTATTTATTTTTTTGTTGTCCGGTTGCTGTGTCTAGGACTTCCAATACTATGTTGAATAGGAGTGGTGAAAGTGGACATCCTTGTCTTGTTTTTTATCTTAGTGGGAAAGATTTTAGTTTTTGCCCATTATGATGTTGGCTGTAGGTCTCTCATATGTGGCCTGTATTGTGTTGAGTAGTGCTCCCTCTAATCCCATGTTGCTGAATGTTTTTATCATAAATGGGTGCTATACTTATCAAATGCTTGTTCTGCATTTATTGATATGATCATGTGATTCTTGTCTTTCCTGTTATGTATGTAATGTATTATGTTTATTGATTTGCAAATATTGTACCATCCTTTCATTTGTGGGATGAATCCCACTTAATCATTTTTATGATCTTTTTAATGCATTGCTGGATGCAGTTTGCCAATATTTTGTTGAGGATTTTAGCACTGATGTTCATCGGTGATGTTGGCCTGTAGTTTTCTTTCTTTGGCGTGTCTTTATCTAGTTTTGGGATTAGGATAATGCTGGCTTCATAAAAAGAGTTTGGGAGTCTTCCATCTTCTTGAATTTTTTGGAATAATCTGTGGAAGATGGGGGTTAGCTCTCCCTTAAATGCTTTGTAAAATTCTCCTGTGAAACCATCTGGTCCAGGGCTTTTGTGTACCAGGTATTTTTTGATTGCTGCACCATTTCATCAGCTGTTATTGGTCTGTTCAGTCTTTCTGCTTCTTCTTGATTCAGTTTTAGAAGGTTATATTTTTCCAGAAATTTGTCCATTGCACCTAGGTTTTCAAATA
The DNA here is from genome assembly GCA_004026765.1 of Micronycteris hirsuta. Lineage (NCBI taxonomy): Eukaryota > Metazoa > Chordata > Mammalia > Chiroptera > Phyllostomidae > Micronycteris > Micronycteris hirsuta. The sequence continues at coordinate 3,065 of PVJI01004231.1, read as the reverse complement.
TCTTGGCATATAGTTCTTTGTAGTAATTTCTTACAATCTTTTATGTTTCTGTGGTATCAGTGGTAATTTCTCCTCTTTTATTTCTGATTATGTTTATTTGGGTTCCCTCTCTTTTTTTCTTGATGATTGTGCTTAAAGGCTTGTCAATTTTGTTTATCTTTTCAAAGAACCAGCTTAGAATTGTGCTTTTTATTTCTAATGTGGTTTTAATTCTCTGATCTTGGTTATTTCCTTCCTTTTACTTGCTCTGGGTTGTCTTTGTTGTTGTTCTTCCAGTTCTTGTAGGTGTAGTGTTAGGTTGTTTATTTGAAATGTTTCTTTCTGTTTTAGATATGCTTGTATCTCTATATACTTTCCTCTCAGGACTGCCTTCGCTGTGTCCCATAAGTTTTGGATTGTTGTGAGTTCATTTTCATTTGTTTCCAGAAACTTTTTATTTCTTCCTTGAGCTCATTCCTAACTCATTCATTGTTAATAGGATGCTGTTCAATCTCCATTAGTTTGAGGGTTTTTGAGTTTTTTACTTGTGGTTGGTTTATAGTTTCAGACCCTTGTAGTGGAAGAAAGTTCTTGATATGATTTCAGTTTTCTTGCATTTGTGGAGGCTTGTTTTATGTCCTATCATGTGGTCTATCTTTGGAAATACTCCATGTGCATTTGAAAAGGATGTATATTTTTGCTTCTTTTAGGTGAAAGGCTCTATATATATCAGTTAAGTCAGTTTGATCTAGTACATTGTTCAATGCTGCAATATGTTTATTGATATTTTGTTCATAAGATGTGTCAATTTTTGACAATCGGGGGATAAAATCCTCTAGCATAGTTGTGTTGCTGTCTGTGTCTTTCTTGAAGTCCTCCAAGATTTTCCTTATGTATTTGCGTGCTCCTCTGTTGGTTACATAGATATTTATAATGTTTTTGTCTTCTTGATGGGTTCTTCCCTTGAGTATCATGAAATAACCTTCTGGGTATCTTTTTATGGTCCTTGATTTGAAGTCTATTTTGTCTGATATGAGTATTGCTACCCTGACTCTTTTTTTCCTGTCCATTTGCTTGGAATATTTGTTTCCAGCCCTTCGCTTTCAGTCTGTGTAGGTCTTTTGTTCTGAGGTAGGTGTCATGTAGGCAGCGTATGTATAGGTCATATTATCTTTTTTTTTTTCATTGTTCAAATATAGTTGTCTTCGTTACCCCCCACCATTCCCCCCCCACCCCAGCCATCCCCGCCTTCCTCCCGTGCTTTCACCCCATGTTGGTTTTGTCCATGTGACCTTTATAGTTGTTCCTGAAAACCCTTACCCTCCATGATCCCCCACTACCTCCCCTCTGGTTACTGTCAGATTGTCCTTAATTTCAGTGTCTCTGGTTATATTTTGCTTGCTTGCTTGTTTTGTTGATAGGATCTACTTATAGGCGAGATCATATGGTATTTGTCTTTCACCACCTGGCTCATTTCACTTAGCATAATGCTTTCCAGTTCCATCCATTGCTGTCAGAAAAGGTAGGATAAAACAATGGTTCTCATTGAGCTTCCTTAGAATCATTGTTTTGAACTCATTGTCTGATAGTTTACCTGCCTATATTTCATTTAGCTTTTTTTCTGGGACTTAGTCATTTTCTTTCTTTTGGGTTTGTTTGTCTCCCCATTTTACAGGAGACTCTTTTTTTTGCTTCTGCTTCTTAAAGTGATCTCCACTGACTCCCTGTCTTTGTGGTGTGAACTTCTATGGTAGTATACTTGTTTTATTCAGTGGTGCAGTCTTCTTGATCTCCTGAGGTTGATGCTGTTGGGATGTCCTTTGTGCCATTTATGTAGGCTCTCTGGATGTAATTGGGCATTAATTGTTGTTGGTTTGTTATTTGGTGTGTCCTTCCCTCCAGGTGGCTGACTGAAGGTCACTCCACCAAGTGTCCTTGTATGCTGTTGTGAAGGTCCTGCCAGATCAAAGCCACAAATCCCAGGAAACAAACCAATACCCATGAATATATCTCCCCCCTCCTGCAATCCCACTATCAAGAGCAAGTGTACCAGTATTAATAAGTATGTAAAGCAGCCCAGCTGGTGTATCTCAGTGGATTGAGCGTGGGCTGGGAACCAGAGGGTCCCAGTTCAATTCCCAGTCGGGGCACATGCCTGGGTTGCGGGCCAGGTCCCCAATGAGGGCCATGTGAGAAGCAACCATACATTGCTCTTTCTCTCTCCCTTCTCTTCTCTCTGAAAAATGAATACATAAAATCTTAAAAAAATAATAATAATAAGTATGTAAAGCAATTAAGACTGTAAGGAGAGTAAATATGAGATGACTTACTAAAAGAACAGTGATTTTGAGAGGGTAGAGGGAGGAGCATTAATAAGACTAGGGAATCAGAGCAATGAGAGGAGAGAAAGTAAAAATTTATGTAATAAAGGGAATGAAAAAGGTAGAATGGAGTAAGAGAAAGGAAGCCTAAATTATTAGGTTTAAACAGAAAGTTAAAAAAGTAACATAAAATAAGAGATAGAGGACCCTGGGTGGTGTATCTCAGTTGATTGAGTGCGGGCTATGAACCAAAGGGTCGCTGGTTTGATTCCTGGTCAGGGCATATGCCTGGGTTGCAGGCCAGGTCCCCAGTGGGGGCCACGTGAGAGGCAACCACACATTGATGTTTCTCTCCCTCTCTTTCTCCTTCCCTTCTGTTGAAAAATAAATAAATAAATACTTTTTTTTTTTAAAGATTTTATTTATTTTTAGAGAGAGGAGAAGGGAGGGAGACAGAGAGGGAGAGAAACAGCAGTGTATGGTTGCCTCTCACATGGCCCTCACAGGGGACCTGGCCCGCAACCCAGGCATGTGCCCTGACCGGGAATCGATCCGGGACCGTCCGGTTCCCAGCCCACGCTCAATCCACTGAGCTACACCAGCCAGGGCTAAATAAATAAATACTTTTAAGAAAATGAGAGAGAAAAGAAACAGAAATGAAAGGTAAATAAAAAAATAGGAAACAAATTGGAGGAAAAGGTCCACCATAGCAGTATCAACAACAAATGAGCTAAAATTAGTATAAGCAGGATGGTAATAAGAGGG